>JALJCO010002721.1:0-27500 GCA_023101725.1 Atherinomorus stipes
TGTGTGTGTGCGTGCGTGTGCATGTGTGCATATGTGTGTGTGTGTGTGTGTACATGTGTGTGTGCGTGTGTGTGTGTATGTGTACGTGTGTGCATGTGTGTGTGTACGTGTGTGTGCATGTGTTTGTGTGCATGGGTGTGCGTGCGTGTGCATGTGTGTGTGCGTGTGCATGTGTGTGTGTGTCTGTGTGCATGGGTGGGTGTGCATGTGTGTGTGTGTACGTGTACATGTGTGTGTGTACGTGTGTGTGCATGTGTTTGTGTGCGTGTGTGCATGTGTTTGTGTGCGTGTGTGCATGTGTTTGTGTGCGTGCGTGTGCATGTGCGTGCGTGTGCATGTGTGTGTGTGTGTGTGAGAGCTGGAAAGGGGAACTTGCCCTGTACTAAAGGGCAATCTAATCACACTGAGGAATGTTCCCAGCTCAGACTGCTGGCTGTTTCCGTGCGCCTGTTCTCGGTCATACATGACCAATATTAGATCAAACCAGAATCATGTTACTCGTAAATAAAACTTGCTGCTGTGATCTGCAGACTGAAACTCTTCACAGCACTGATGGAGTATCATCTTATAAAAGCTTTACCACCTAAATACAGGGTGTGAATTCTGGACCAGTTTTGCCACTAAGTCCCCCCCCCCCCCCCAATGCCTCACGCCTTCAGAGCATTAACCTCCTGACTACCACGGAAAAATGTTGCCCAGTTACAGTCATTTTAAATTTCCCAAATGTTTAGAGGTTAAAGGAATAGTACACCCACAGAATGATGCTCCTTCATCTTCTCCTCATCCTCATGCTGAGCAAGACTCTGGAGACCTTTTTTAATATCTCAAATGCAGCCGGAGATCAGACAGGTTTTCGTTTTTTCCCCAACTTTCATATAATGCAGTTCACAGGCGACTAGGAGTGTGCCAAAATATCGATACACTGAAATATCGCAATATTTTGTGTTGCAATATCATATCGATATTAAAAAACGCTGTATCGATATTTTACGAAATCTCGCGAGAGTTTGTAAGAGACCAGTGAGATCTCGCGAGATTTCCTTGTTCTGTCTGCAGCAGTTCAGCATGTAGAAAAGTCCCTGCATCAGCACTGATATCTATGTGCAGGCTGCAGGTTCAGGTTAAACTTTAAACATGGTGTAAAGTACAAATTAAAATGTGTGTCCAGGTTGTCATAGAACACCCAGTTGTTTGAGATTATGAAGAAATAATGACTAAAATGTTTATTTTTTTATATGTTCCTTAAGAAGAACCACTGTGCACTTTGTTTTACTGCTTTGCTCATTTCATATGAACTGATGTCACTTATGTGCTACTGATTGATAATATTTTGTAAATCATTTCACATGGATTCACTTTGGTTGATAAATTTGGAACGTCTTCAGGGACAAATACTGTGGTCTATCGTCGATAAATTTATTGCAATATATTGATTTTTGCAGAATCACTGTATCCTGATATTATCGTTATCGTAGGCAAAATATCGTGATAGTATCGTATCGCAAGGTACCTAGTTATTCCCAGCCCTACAGGCGACTGAACCAAAAAGGTCCATAAAAGTCCACAAAAACTTGTCAATTTTTCCTCCATACTGCTCGTCCAATGTAATCCAAGTGTCCTGAGTGGGTAGCGTCCAGAATTTACTGGAAACCATCATTTAATAGATTTTTAGAGCCTAAACAGTAGAACATGGAGCTGTAGCAAAGCGTTCCCCTGCTAGTTCACAACACTGTGGAAGCCACGGCAGACAAGATCGCACGTTGTTTCTTTCCTTCTTTATTTTAAAGCAGTTGTATCAGCTTTTAAACCGTTCCAAAAGTCAAATCCAGGCATTTATAAGCTAAACATGTTCCATCGCTACTATAGAAACTAATCTGGTGTAAATATCAGTTTTTATGCGTCTAATTTCCAACATGGAGGTAAGATGGCTGACCTGTCGAGAGCGTCTAATTCTGCCTTAACTGGAACTTCAGGTGACTTCGTGTTTGTTTGGCAGATAGATTAACAGGTTCTCAATAAACACCCAGTAGATGTTTAGGACATGAGAAGTACTGTGAGACTGAAATACAAACATACAAATGTACAAATTAATGAATGAATTATTAATTATTAGATTGATTAACTCAAATGAGTCAGATTCTTATTTACATATGAGCAAATATTACTTTGTGTCCATGGAAACCAGTGCTGAGTGTCCCAATAAATGCACACACAACTACCGATTAACATGAATGCTAACTTAACATTGAAAAACCCATAGACAGGCTAACACAGTTAGCATCACTACCGATGTCAAAACGTTTAACATGAACGTTCCTTCAAACGTCTATCACTTTACACTGACGTCAAATAAACGTCACTGATCATTTACAGACATATGTTGTACAGAAAACATGCAAACGATGATGAAAAACACGAAGCTCCAGCGCAGGAAAGTCACAGAAACTACGGCAAGCTGGAGAGAACAAAAACGTCCTGTGCGGCAATTCCGCTGCGGCTTTCTGCTTTTTCTTTTTGCCGCCTTTCTTCTTTGTCTTTCTTGGAGCAACAGTGGCTCAGGTGGTAGAGCAGTTCGCCCAATGATTGGAGGATCGGCGGTTCGAGTCCCGATGCCGTTGTGGACATGTGGCTGGTATGAAGGTGTGTGAATGTTCCGGTGGTTTGCCGTAGGTGCAAAATGGCTGCCATGCTTCCATCAGTCTGCCCCAGGGCAGCTGTGGCTACATACATAGCTTACCATCACTATGTATGAATGAGGAGTGAATGAACAATGGACCTACTGTGAGCGCTTTGAGTGCCTTGAACAGAAAAAAGCGCGATATAAATCAAATCCATTATTGTTGTTATTTCTTATAGGGGCCGCAGCACCGAACATACCGACATGGGGAAAAAATGACGTTGGTCTAGCAGCAGCTGGTGCGCTCACAGGCGCTAAGTGCATATGTTTTTGACATTTGTTTTTGGCCATTATCGCCCGGCCCTAAAGTGCCATAAACTACTGGTATCGTATCCACAAGAAAAATTTTCGTTTCACCATCCCTATCAGCAGGTTGTCTTCACCACGTCTACCTGACTAGATGCTGCCTTGTGATTGGCTGGCTAGATGTGTTAACAAGCAGGTGAACATGTGGATCTGATGAAGTATTTATTCCAGCTCTGTGAAGCTGTACAGTAGCGGTGTCATGATTCTCCAAATCCTCGATTTGATCAGGTTTTCAATTTTAGGGTCCTGATTTGATTCTGTTTCTTTTTCTTACAGCAGACAGGCCTTTGGCAATTTTAGACCAGCCTAGTCAATGATCATTGGTTTTATTCATTAAATTTTTCAACAAACATAAACAAATAAATGCAAAAAAAATACAAGTACAATTATAAAATGGAAAGGTGAAATCCACCAATCTGATTGGCTGTTAACTGTGATGTAATGAACATATATCACAGCTACTATTCTAAAAAGCCTTATTACAGTATATCCCTCTGCTTTAGCAAAGTAATACTGTTTCCATGACAACAATCAACCGTCATAATGTGTTTTCATTACGTCAGCAGGGGAACAACAATCGCCTAATTACCAGCAACTGTAAGCTTATAAATTTGTGATTGATAGGTAACTGCCTTACGTTTAAAAATGTTCACGATCAACTCTGATCTCTGGGAGGGCTAAAATGGAGGATTGGATTGAAGAATGCTAAAAAAAAAACTAGCAAAAGATGCATGCAGAGCTGACGTCTGGAGAAGCTGATCAACTGGAAGAGGAGATAAGCGAGCCCAGTACACTTAGACAGACCAAGTGGGCTGTGAAGTGCTTCGAAGACTGGTGTCAAGATACATTTGTGGCAGTGGACTTTCGGACAGTGTCTAAACAAAAACAAAGCACTCTGAGAGCCCAGACCTCCACCAAGCAGCTGGACTCCCTCATCTTTGTGTGTTCTGGATCACAGTATCCTGAATTTTCTCTGGATCTGGATCAACTTTGGAAACATTCTAGAACTCATTGAGATCCTTTCTTGTAATTTTTTACCAACACTCGGGCCATTTTTATGGAGTTATATGGAACGATTCCCAAAGTTTGGCCTATCAGGGTGATGATGTAAGAGTGTTCAGGCGTTGGTAAGGAGGTCTGATGTTCACCATGGGGGGGTCGGTCAGAACACACAGGACTCGATTGTAAAAGTTAACTGTCTTTACTGGTCACTCTGAATCACAACAGCACAGTAATGCAACAAACGACAGGCTTCCAGGTGGAATTGCAGGTAGTTCAGGTGAATGTGGATGGAAGTGAGTGTGGTCTATAAACACTAGAGCTGGGCGATACCAGGAATTTTGGTGTCGATCCGATACCAAGTAAATACAGGGCCAGTATCGCCGATATCGATATCGACACCGATACCGATACTTTTTCATATTTAAGCTTCCTAGATCAAAATGATCCAGAAAGACCGAGGATAGAATTTAGTTAAACTCAGCTCTTTGGGAATCGGGAAATAATAATGAGCTATAGTACCTGTATGTAATCATTCTGTATTTATTTCACACGTAACACAAAAGGGTACTTATATGCAATCAAGTGTGAGCTGTATCATATTTAGTATATTTGTTTCAATTCCAGAAAATCATTAATCTAGTTTTTTACTCGTCCACCTCTTATGATTTTATATCTTTCAATCCTTATGTATAATTTTGCACTGTGTGCACTTGCCTGTTGGTTTAAAGTAATTCCATAAATTTCCCTGTTTTGGAATAATCAAAGCTTTATCTAATGTTAGATAACAGTTTTCGATGGAATAAATGTACGAGATTATTTCAATGTCTTAATTATATTTTTTAGTTTTTCCAGTAGCATTTGACTTCAGTAACATGCACATTGAAAAAGTAATATGAACTGATGCTGAAGATGACCACTCTCAGTTTCATTTTATAATGTCTGTTCCTGCAGCTCCATGTTTTCTACTGCATGGGTTTCCATGTGCGTGTAGAGGTTTGTTGTGTTTTTACTGTATTTAACAGCCCCGTTGCGATCTATCCAGCTCGCTGTCGTTCCATTTTCTGTAATAAAATAAAGCCAAACAGCGCTTCTCTTCGTCATTTCGATACTCCGGCGTCTCGAGGAGAGGAGAGCGCTGAGTGCGTGGGCCGGGCTGAGCCGACCTACAAGGCTGTTTGGCTGTGATGGTGCACCAACTAAAGACAAGAGAGAGGGGGAGGGGGGGTGCTGCCCCCTGATCTGTGACAGCGCAGCGCTACTCCAGACTTTTATTAATCCGTTTGCGCGGCAGTGAGTGTGTGCGGGAGAGGAAAAAGAAAGCCTGAGTATCGATCTTATTACACGAGTATCGTTCAATATCAATACCAGCGTTGGTATCGATAATAACGATATTGGTATCGATCCGCACACCTCTAATAAACACAGAAACACAAAGAAGCCATGAGGAACATTCGTTCAGCAAAGAAACACATTCAAGGTATTAATTATTACTAATAAATCCTTCCAGTTAGGACTAAACATGCACATGTGTCCAAGGCTAACAGTTCCAGTAACTGGCATGTAGCAGGTCAGCTAGCTTAATAGCATAAACAGGCTCATGGTGAATGGAGGAAACTTCTGAATAAGTAGATCAGCTAAATAACATTAAAGCTAAATAAACATCCTGTTCAGCAGAAATACAACCAGTTACTTCCAGTTCTTCACCGACGCACACAGTTCACCATCTTCACCTGCTACAAGTCTGTCCAACTGTCTTCTCTCCTGGTCTGTCCAACTGTCTTCTCTCCTGGTCTGTCCAACTGTCGTCTCCCCTGGTCTGTCCAACTGTCGTCTCCCCTGGTCTGTCCAACTGTCGTCTCCCCTGGTCTGTCCAACTGTCTTCTCTCCTGGTCTGTCCAACTGTCTTCTCTCCTGGTCTATCCAACAGTCTTCTTTCCTGGTCTGTCCAACTGTCTTCTCTCCTGGTCTGTCCAACTGTCGTCTTCCCTGGTCTGTCCAACTGTCGTCTCCCCTGGTCTGTCCAACTGTCGTCTCCCCTGGTCTGTCCAACTGTCTTCTCTCCTCATCTGTCAAACTGTCTTCTCTCCTCTCCACTGCTGCTCATAAGTTTCATTTCTGCATCCTGGCATCATTTGCTCAGTAGCAGCTGCACACTTCTGCCACCAGGGGGCGCTCACGCCTCATCAACAGCCTTTGCAACATGGCCGACCTCACAGTGATAAAGAATCCTTCAGAACATTCCTGGATCCAGAAGCTGATCCGGATCACCACCACAATTTAATAGGTTCATCCTTGGACTGAGACACACGGATGGTGAAGATTTCAGGTCAATCCGTGCAGAATTTTTTCTGTAAAGTTGACGGACGGACAAACCAACGCTACTGAAAATATTACCTCCTTGGTGGAGGTAATGACATTTTAAGAGAATTTTAAGGCACTGTCAGAAACTGTAAAGGTGACTATGCAGACTAAGCAGCTACATCGGTCTCCATGCTGGACTCAACAGACACATCAACGACCCCCCACTCAGCCGCTCCTGGTGCCTCCTCAAAGATATAAAGTTCACTACGTCTAATAATGAGCTCACCGGCGTTGTGAAATGAGGAAGAAAGGATTTGATGCTACAGTCCATCACGCGTCAATTACAGATGCAGAAAGCCAGTCGTAGATCCAAACAATCCGGAGGGCTTGGTTAAAAAAGTATGGTTTGACATACAGCTGCACTTTGGGCGCAGAGAGAACGAAGGAAACGATATCTCAAACCATCATCATTTATAATCAAATCAGAGGAAAGCGGTTTGAAATAAGCAATGCTGATGTTCAACCAACACACCAAAAACGGGAGGAACAAGGAGAGTACACGGGGATTCATGCATGAGCTGCCGAGATCCTCTCTGCCTGTTTCCTCGTTGGCAAAATACCTCTCCCTCCTGCCTCTCGACGCACCAACCTTTTATTTACATCCAAGCAGAAACGTTGACAAAGAACGCCCCTTAACCGTGTTGATATTGAGCATATAATTGAGCCTAATAATAAAATATTACAGGCATGAAGCCTGCGAGTGTTTGAAAGAAACATCATTGTGCTCAGTGCTTGTCATCAGCATTGAAAATGCCAGCAGACAGAGATAAACATTTTTTATATGAATAATGAAAAAAGTTTAAATAAACACAATGGAAATTATAGGACATAACAGCACACACATGCAGCACACCCTCTCTTTGACTTCAATGCTTGAGGCCATGACGTAATTTTGATCGATTTCAATCCACCTTATTCCGAGCTCCCATGAGCTCCTGCGTGAAATATGCGACCGACTTCCGGTTCGAGCTGAACCGGCTTTTATTTACTGTACATGCTAGATGTTCACGCTACTCCACTTTATACAAACTTTTTAGCTTAACTATGTGGGAACATCAGCTGTCACAGCTCGGACAGGACAACGTTACGATCCTTCTTCCTCGTACCACAGAGGGATGAGAGGAGGATATGAAGATCTGGCCAAGAATAACAAACAGTAGCATTATTAGCCACGTTAGCCACTTAGCTCTGTCACATCTGACTGTGATGAGCAATCTTAAAAGCTTCCAGGCTTATCACTACCTACATGATGATGATAATAGTAGTAATAACATGTAGCATAGCAGCAGGAGGTCCTCCATTCCAGCGGGCGTCTGCAGACACCAGGAAGCAGCAATGCTAACATGTAGCATAGCAGCAGGAGGTCCTCCAGTCCAGCAGGCGTCTGCAGACACAAGGAAGCAGCAATGCTAACATGTAGCATAGCAGCAGGAGGTCCTCCAGTCCAGCAGGCGTCTGCAGACACCAGGAAGCAGCAATGCTAACATGTAGCATAGCAGCAGGAGGTCCTCCAGTCCAGCAGGCGTCTGCAGACACAAGGAAGCAGCAATGCTAACATGTAGCATAGCAGCAGGAGGTCCTCCAGTCCAGCAGGTGTCTGCAGACACCAGGAAGCAGCAATGCTAACATGTAGCATAGCAGCAGGAGGTCCTCCATTCCAGCAGGCGTCTGCAGACACAAGAAAGCAGCAATGCTAACATGTAGCATAGCAGCAGGAGGTCCTCCAGTCCAGCAGGCGTCTACAGACACCAGGAAGCAGCAATGCTAACATGTAGCATAGCAGCAGGAGGTCCTCCAGTCCAGCAGGAGTCTGCAGAGACCAGGAAGCAGCAATGCTAACATGTAGCATAGCAGCAGGAGGTCCTCCAGTCCAGCAGGCGTCTACAGACACCAGGAAGCAGCAATGCTAACATGTAGCATAGCAGCAGGAGGTCCTCCAGTCCAGCAGGCGTCTGCAGACACAAGGAAGCAGCAATGCTAACATGTAGCATAGCAGCAGGAGGTCCTCCAGTCCAGCAGGCGTCTGCAGACACCAGGAAGCAGCAATGCTAACATGTAGCATAGCAGCAGGAGGTCCTCCAGTCCAGCAGGCGTCTGCAGACACCAGGAAGCAGCAATGCTAACATGTAGCATAGCAGCAGGAGGTCCTCCAGTCCAACAGGCGTCTCCAGACACAAGGAAGCAGCAATGCTAACATGTAGCATAGCAGCAGGAGGTCCTCCAGTCCAGCAGGCGTCTGCAGACACCAGGAAGAAGCAATGCTAACATGTAGCATAGCAGCAGGAGGTCCTCCATTCCAGCAGGCGTCTGCAGACACAAGAAAGCAGCAATGCTAACATGTAGCATAGCAGCAGGAGGTCCTCCAGTCCAGCAGGCATCTACAGACACCAGGAAGCAGCAATGCTAACATGTAGCATAGCAGCAGGAGGTCCTCCAGTCCAGCAGGAGTCTGCAGAGACCAGGAAGCAGCAATGCTAACATGTAGCATAGCAGCAGGAGGTCCTCCAGTCCAGCAGGCGTCTGCAGACACCAGGGAGCAGCAATGCTAACATGTAGCATAGCAGCAGGAGGTCCTCCAGTCCAGCAGGCGTCTGCAGACACCAGGAAGCAGCAATGCTAACATGTAGCATAGCAACAGGAGGTCCTCCAGTCCAGCAGGCATCTGCAGACAACAGGAAGCAGCAATGCTAACATGTAGCATAGCAGCAGGAGGTCCTCCAGTCCAGCAGGCGTCTGCAGACACAAGAAAGCAGCAATGCTAACATATAGCATAGCAGCAGGAGGTCCTCCAGTCCAGCAGGAGTCTGCAGAGACCAGGAAGCAGCAATGCTAACATGTAGCATAGCAGCAGGAGGTCCTCCAGTCCAGCAGGCGTCTGCAGACACCAGGGAGCAGCAATGCTAGCATGTAGCATAGCAGCAGGAGGTCCTCCAGTCCAGCAGGAGTCTGCAGAGACCAGGAAGCAGCAATGCTAACATGTAGCATAGCAGCAGGAGGTCCTCCAGTCCAGCAGGCGTCTGCAGACACCAGGGAGCAGCAATGCTAGCATGTAGCATAGCAGCAGGAGGTCCTCCAGTCCAACAGGCGTCTGCAGACACAAGGAAGCAGCAATGCTAACATGTAGCATAGCAGCAGGAGGTCCTCCAGTCCAGCAGGCGTCTGCAGACACCAGGAAGAAGCAATGCTAACATGTAGCATAGCAGCAGGAGGTCCTCCATTCCAGCAGGCGTCTGCAGACACAAGAAAGCAGCAATGCTAACATGTAGCATAGCAGCAGGAGGTCCTCCAATCAATCAATCAATCAAACTTTATTTATATAGCACTTTTCATACAAATAAAATGCAACTCAAAGTGCTTAACAAAAACAAAGACAATAAAAGACATGAAACCCTCATCCCTCCCACCCCCACAAAAAGACCAACAAACATATACATACTGTAAGCACACATACATGCACACATCCATGCACGCACACATGCACACACACGCACAGAGCACCCAGCCAAAAGAAAAAAAGTCTAATACAGTAACAGATACGGTAACATCGCAAAGCACTGAGGATCCAGGTGAGGAAAAACAACCTATAGGGGGGGGGGGCCCTCCACGCCGAGAGGCGCCACAGCCTGAAGCCACAGGGAGCACTGCCAGAGAGACCCCCCCGAACCAAACAGTCCAGGACAAACCCCACACATGGTGTGAAGTCCCCCAGTCCTCCTGGCCCAGGGGATCCCCAAGACAGCACCCCTGCAGGCAGACCGGACACAACTCCCAATGTGGAGGGCCCCCATGAGGAAACACTGGAGCTAAAAGCTAAATGCTTAAAAGTGCTGTAAACAGTTGTAAATAACTAAAAAATCTATAAAAATTGGGCATTTAACCGTAAGACATAAGAATTAAATTTAAAAATAAAAATTAAAAATAAATAAATAATAATCTATGAAAGCAATAGAGAATAGAAATATTAAAACAATAAGGATAAAAGGGTAAATGAAATCAGATAAAAGCTAAATTAAAAAAGTGAGTCTTGAGTCTCCTTTTAAAAATATCCAGTCCAGCAGGCGTCTACAGACACCAGGAAGCAGCAATGCTAACATGTAGCATAGCAGCAGGAGGTCCTCCAGTCCAGCAGGAGTCTGCAGAGACCAGGAAGCAGCAATGCTAACATGTAGCATAGCAGCAGGAGGTCCTCCAGTCCAGCGGGCGTCTACAGACACCAGGAAGCAGCAATGCTAACATGTAGCATAGCAGCAGGAGGTCCTCCAGTCCAGCAGGCATCTGCAGACACCAGGAAGCAGCAATGCTAACATGTAGCATAGCAGCAGGAGGTCCTCCAGTCCAGCAGGCGTCTGCAGACACAAGGAAGCAGCAATGGTAACATGTAGCATAGCAGCAGGAGGTCCTCCAGTCCAGCAGGCGTCTGCAGACACCAGGAAGCAGCAATGCTAACATGTAGCATAGCAGCAGGAGGTCCTCCAGTCCAGCAGGCGTCTGCAGACACCAGGAAACAGCAATGCTAACATGTAGCATAGCAGCAGGAGGTCCTTCAGTCCAGCAGGCGTCTGCAGACACTAGGAAGCAGCAATGCTAACATGTAGCATAGCAGCAGGAGGTCCTCCAGTCCAGCAGGCGTCTGCAGACACCAGGAAGCAGCAATGCTAACATGTAGCATAGCAACATGAGGGCAGAAACTCAGCTGCAAGACTCTATCAAGCATTTGCATCCAAACCAAACACAGTTCAGACCCCAACAGTTCTATGAGAACAGCTATATCAGCATCTTCATCATCATCATGAGAACAGCACTGTCCATGTTAGAGCTGCTGATCATTTCTCCAACAAACTACTGTAGGTGTCATATGAAAGCAGAGACTGTGCTGTTACAGAGACGTCTGTCTCATCACTGAGGGACAGAAACTCTCGCAGCCAATCAGAAACCGGCTTTAAAAACTCTGCTTATGTTCTCCTTTGACTGCCTTTGTTTGAGATGAATCATGAAGAGCCTGCTGGTTTCCATGGAGATGAGGGATGCTGGTTTCCATGGAGATAAAGGATGCTGGTTTTCATGGAGATGAAGGATGCTGGTTTCCATGGAGATTAAGGATTCTGGTTTCCATGGAGATGAAGGATTCTGGTTTCCATGGAGATGAAGGATGCTGGTTTTCATGGAGATGAAGGATGCTGGTTTTCAAGGAGATGAAGGATGCTTGTTTCCATGGAGATGAAGGATGCTGGTTTCCATGGAGATGAAGGATGCTGGTTTCCATGGAGATGAAGGATTCTGGTTTCCATGGAGATGAAGGATTCTGGTTTCCATGGAGATGAAGGATGCTGGTTTCCATGGAGATGAAGGATGCTGGTTTTCAAGGAGATGAAGGATGCTTGTTTCCATGGAGATGAAGGATGCTGGTTTCCATGGAGATAAAGGATGCTGGTTTCCATGGAGATGAAGGATGCTGGTTTCCATGGAGATGAAGGATTCTGGCTTCCATGGAGATGAAGGATTCTGGTTTCCATGGAGATGAAGGATGCTGGTTTCCATGGAGATGAAGGATGCTGGTTTTCAAGGAGATGAAGGATGCTTGTTTCCATGGAGATGAAGGATGCTGGTTTCCATGGAGATGAAGGGGGTTTATAGTGAAGTATCATCTTCCTTTCATTACTATGTACGGCTTCACTTTTTTCTGGATCCTCGTGGTGTTTCTCAGGTGAATGTGGGGCTATTTCTTGATTCTCCTGACCATTGATGCAGGTGTCCATCATCATCATCATCACACCACCACCATCCTAATCATCATATCCACATCATCACCATCATTGATGGCTTCCTGACATATTTACCTGCATAATAACTGGAACATCACTTTTACCTTCTACTGCAGTACAGTTACTCATCACACTTTACTCGTTCCAAGTACAACTTTACTCATTTTTAAGTCTACTTTACTCATTCCTACGATTAATTTTACTCATTCCTAGTACTACTTTAATCACTCTTAGGACTTATTTGCTCATGCCTAGTACTACTTGACTCTTTGCTAGGATTACTTTACACATTTCTCGGACAATTTTACTCATTCCTAGTACTACTTTACTAATTTCTAGGGATTACTTTACTTATTCTTCGTAACACTTCACTCATTTCTATTACTGCTTTACTCATTCCTAGGATTATTTTACTCATTTGTGGTACTACTTTGTTTATTCCTAGATGATCTGGGCTGCTATTCTCTGGTTTCCACTGACAGTAATGTGGTTTTCGTTTAGGAGGAGATAACATTTACACTGTGTTTCAGGTTTAATCTCCTGTGACACAGTAACTGTGCGTTCAGACCAAGAGCGACTAAAGCTGTAAAATCGCCGGAAGTCATTCACTTTCAATGGACAGGAGCGACAAGAGCGAATAAAGCGACAGAAGCGACGAGCTACAAAAGTTGAGCGATTAGAGCGACTAAACAAAGTTAAAAATAGTTTAACTTTATGCAAATTGGCTATGACACGTTTTGGCTGTAAAACCCTGACAACCAATTGGAATGTTTGGCCTGAGTGTTGCAAGTCACACTGCGTCTCCTAGTGTAGCGTTGGTATAGTGTCTGAGCCCCAAACATGAATTCATGCTCATTCAGGCACAAAGGCACGGTTACCACACTCATGTGTTGAAAATGCCCGTTTAAGCGTTTCTCGCCAACATATTGCGATTGGGGAATTTTCGCTCCTGCTTCCCAGGAACGACCCAGAGCTGCTTCCAACCCTTTTGCTCTTCTTATTTTTGACACTAGCTACCAGCTACACTTGGAATTTTCAAGATCGGATGTTCAGAAAGAAAGTTATGAGCTCTGCTTTTTCACCGGCTCTCGTGCAGAAACGTGTCCGCTTTAAGGGTGCTCATAATCGGTCTGAGTGTTGCAAGTCACACCGCGTCTCCTACGGTTGCAATAAGCAACACAGGCCCAACTTTTTGCAGGTTTCTTAGTGTCTGAGCCCCAAACGCGAAACTTGCCTGCGAATCGAGCGCCTAGCATGCTATGTGAATGGGACGATATCATTTATAAATATGGAAAGTACTATGTTATAATTATAATAATTGACAGGGATAAAAATACGTATTTCCCTTTTGTCCCTCGTCTTGACATTTAGTCTGAGAGTGAGAGATGAATGAGTGAAGATCTGCAGATGCCGATCAGTGAAGATGATGTACTTTACTAAGCTACAGCATTATTTTGTTTTGGGGTGTAATTTAATCAGTTATGTCCAGACCGTTGTTTTTCAGTAGGAGACGGATTTCTGGTTAATCACAGGCTAAAACTTGTCAAAGCACAAGGCAGCAATCACGAAAAGCATCACTGCAAAAGCTCTGCTAATGGTAAAAAGCATACGGTCCTTTTAAAAGGATATGCAAAACTGAACGTGATGTCATAAGCGACTTGAGCGACAAAAGCGAACAGATTTTTTGTAGCAGCTATTTTTATGAGCGACAAAAGCTATTTTACAGCTTTTGTCGCTCTTGGTCTGAACGCACAGTAACACATATCTGGATTCTGACACTTCTGTAGTAATATCACACGTTTCAGGTTCCTGTAGAAACCAGGATGATAAAAACAGCCCTTGTAATTGTGATTGTGTGTAATTATGAAGATATACTTTATTTACTTTTGGTTTGTCATTTCAGACAGGAAGCAGAAAGCAGGCCTGGTGATTAAGGGGTTAATCAGCAGAACAGAAGGCTGATCCTGAACCAGCCTGAAACTTTTCAGCACATTTAACTGAATTAAAACAAATCTAAACAACAGCGTGATCTCTTCACTACTGTACCTGAGCGAAGCAAGGTAACAAACAGACCTCTTCATCTTTCCACCCACTGTTGCACGCAAGCTCCAACCATGCCCCCCCCCCCCCCACACACACACACACACACACACACATACACAAGATTTATACATGCAGCATAACACACAAAAACACACACATGAGAGGATTCCTTGTAACACAGGAACAAGCAGGCATGCTTTCATAGATGTCGTCAGTACGTGTGACAGTCCTGTCAGCACCAGAGGCTGCTTCAGGAGGAGGAGGAGGAGGAGGAGGATGGAGAGGCGGACGCTGTGTGTTACTCTGAGTGCTGATTGGCCGTTGCCATGCCAACGGGGGAGGGCTGCAGTCCGAGCCAGCTGTGGGAGGAGTTGCAGGCTGATTATAAGGCCTCCCCAGCAGCAGTTTGCGCTCCGCTCAGATGGCTCGGCTGGAATTCTCCGTCTTTATTTAGTCTGCTGTTATCTGGCAACCGTCGGGGGGGACGGAGGGAGGGTGGAGGGGCTGGCTGTCAGACGCATCCCTCTGCACAGCCGTCTGTCCATCACTGAGACAGCGCTGTCTGCATCTCCTGGATTTATCTGCGCTGTCACACCTGGGAAGGCGAGGGGGAACCTGGGGGGGAGAGGCTCGTAACCCCTCCACCTCCCTGCATCCATCCATCCATCCTGCGGGTGCTGATGACCTCTGCTCTTCTGTAAGTAATTAGCTGTTGATGCAGCCGCATCAGGATTTTCTCCCAAACGCAGCGAACTCAGGACGCGTGTCGGGTCGGGCAGACGTGCTGGTACATGTTGTGCTTTGAAGATAAAGATTTCTCCGGTTAGGATCCTCATTAGGTCTCTGGACGTCTGGGGAGGGCTTCGGGTCTCAGTTTACAGCTTCATCTGGGGGTCGTGTGTTTATGACTGCAGATTTAACAAACGTGTGACCTGTGCAGGCAGATGAAGCGTGCACTTATTCCAGACGAGGATCCTGTCTGCTGGGTCTGTCTGCTCATCACAAGGTCGCACTCCAGCACCGTTTATGCACAATCAGAGCAGCTGTTACATAATAAGTTAGAACTGATAACCGGACAGATACAGCAGCAAAAGTTCAGCCATCTGCACGGTAACTGTTGCTTCTGCAGTGAGACCCCCGCTGCACCTCCAACACCCCCCCAGTCATCCACCGCTGTCCTCTCTGATGATCCTCATGCATTAGTACTCACATGTAACCTGACGCTGGGGCACTATCAGCTCACAGAAGTCCGTCTATAACGCTGCAGCACTGTTTACCTGTGAGGGCCTGCGGTGTGATTGGGTGTCTCATGCGTGTGTGTGTGTGTGTGTGTGTGTGTGTGTGTGTGTGTGTGTGTGCATAAACCTGCTTCCCTTTTCTGTGTCACGGCTGCGTGTTGTTGAATCATGCAGAGTTCAGTCTGCTGCTGCATCCAGTCACAAAAATAGTCGTGGTTGTGGTTGTGGTGAGAAACTGCAGGTTGGAGCTGGAGCTGATTTTG
Organism: Atherinomorus stipes; assembly: GCA_023101725.1. Lineage (NCBI taxonomy): Eukaryota > Metazoa > Chordata > Actinopteri > Atheriniformes > Atherinidae > Atherinomorus > Atherinomorus stipes. Next base: position 15,653 of record JALJCO010002721.1, read on the forward strand.
GATCAGTTTGATCAGAAACGTTCCTCTAACAATGTTATCAAAGGATAAGTTTCTTTTTTCCCAACCTGGACCTTATTTCTAGCAGTTTACACGTGCATTTACTTACCTGTAACTTTCTGCATCACTTTGAGTCCTTTGAAAGATATTACATTGAGTCGCCCTTCGGTGTACATCCAGTGTAATAGCGGAGACGGGGCAGCCTCTATCAGACATTATCTGCAGTAAAACTCCTTCATTTCATCAATGCTTTAAGTAAAATGGACGAATGAATACGTACTATTGTCCTGTGAGTTCAGAGCTTCGCAAAATGTGTTTTTGTTGGTGTCTGGGTGGCGAGCTGCTCTTCCTTAGCTGTACTATAGCCCCAAACGCACGGCCCCAAAAAGTGTGTAGAACCCTGATAACTAACGGAAAGCTAAATCTGAACTCAAGGACAATAGTACTCATTCGTTTGTTCATTCTACTTAAAGGAGTGATGACATAACTGTTAAAAACTAGTTTATGTTGTTGGCATTACTTTATATGTAAATACTCCAAAGAAAAAAACGGCATTTTTTACAGCGGAGTATTGTTTTGAAACGCCAGACCTCACTTCCTCAGTAATACAGTTGGGTCCGGTGATGATATGGAGCTTTACCCGGAGACCACGTTGACTTCATTTTGATTGGCTACACCTTATTTGACTGTGACCTTATTTGGAGAATCTAGGTCAAGCTGCGGTCGGAGTTTGCTAAAGGCTAACTGCTAGCAACATGGGCACTTTAGACAGTGTGAGCTACGTTTATCAGACAAGACAGCATTTAGAAAATAAATAAACTTACAGGTAATGACAAGGTTGTGGCCCCCTCCCTCAGTGTTGCTGCAGAAGTTTTCTTTTAAATCCATTTGTTTGAAAACCCAGACCTGACTGCAGAGAAGTTACTACTAGCTCCATACACGAAGCTGAATCAGACAGGGAGGGGGGGGGGGGGGGGGGGGGCGGCGGACGGTGCATAAACCGTTAGGAGAGAGAGAGAGGGGGGGGCGCTGTTTACTTGATAGTGTGCTCTTATTGGAGCAATTAAATTACGTAGAATGATAGAACTACGTAGAATGATAAGCTGCTGTCTGATTCAACTGTTTCTGAGCAGAGAGACAAAGCTGACAGACCATAAACAGGAACTTTGATTCCCACTCTGGACATTCACATGGCCTCATCAGTGCACAACAGATCATATTATACACCCAAAACCCCAGAAAAGTGAAATTTGATGTCATGGCACCTTTAAAGTATTTGCGAAAATGAAGGAGTTTTTCTGCAGATAATGCTTTCCATAGTGACTGCCCCGCTCCGCTATTATAATGGATGTACACCGAAGGGCAACTCAACGTATTATCTTCCGAAGGACTCAAAGTGATGCAGAAATTTTACCGGTGAGTAAATGCACGTACAAACTCCTAGAAATAAGGTCCAGGTTGAAAAAAAAGACAGTTGTCCTCTAACTGTAGACGAGGATAGTCCGGAGACTCGTTCACACTCAAGCGTGTAACCATCATCTCAGAAGTGAGGGACACATTTTCAGTGATTTATCATTCTCTCACATTCAATTGCAACTTTCACTAGAACCACATAATCCCCAACAGCCAGAACAACACCAGAAGAGCAACTAGGCTGCTTCTTCAAACTATATACTAAAAAAATCTAAAGTTGTAGTTCGAACTCTAGTTGAGTTGACACAATGGCCCTTGAACATCTATAAGCCATCTCCTCCATGACTCTGCTCTTTCTATTATGGCAATAAACATTGAAAATATGTGAAAAACTAAATTTTGAAATATAAGGAAGAGTAAAATTTGCAGTGGAATTAAAACTCAAAACCACTTTTAACCCATAGATATATTTTTTTCTTTGCCCCTTAAATTCTTATTTCACCTGTGCAGACTCTGCATGGTCCACCCTGCTGCTGGCCTCTGGTCCATCTCGTTTATAACTCTCTCTTATGCCAAAACATTGAAAAAATACACTATATTGCCAGAAGTATTGGCTCACCTGCCTTGACTCACATATGAGCTTCAGTAACATCTCATTCCTAATCAATACAGTTCAATATGACGTTGGTCCACCTTTGCAGCTAGAACAGCTTCATCTTCTGGGAAGGCTGTCCACAAGGCTTAGGAGTGTTTATGGGAATTATGGAAATGCACCAGACTCTGCATCCAGGTCTTCATGGACCTGCTTTGTGCACTGGTGCACAGTCATGTTGGAAGAGGAAGGGGCCAGCTCCAAACTGGTCCCACAAAGTTGGGACATGGAATTGTCCAGAATGTCTTGGTATGCTGAAGCATTCAGAGTTCCTTTCACTGGAACTAAGGGGCCAAGCCCAGCTCCTGAAAATCACCCCCACACCATAATCCCCCCTCCACCAAACTTTACACTTGGCACAATGCAGTCAGACAAGTACCGTTGCCCTGGCAACCACCAAACCCAGACTCCTCCATCAGATTACGTGGCTTTAGTTGTACTAATGCAGTAACTCAGTTTTTGTTTCAGTGCATTTGCACATGTTTGCTGACAAAATAAATCAATAAATTTAAACTGCTCATTTCTGACAACTTTTGACGCAAGTCAGACACAGGGTATCTCAAACACTACCTTAAATCTGAAGCCATTTGTGACTGTGAAAGCAACATATAACTATATATATATATATATATATATATATATATATATATATATATATATATATATATATATATATATATAGATAGATAGATAGATAGATAGATAGATAGATAGATATATCTATAGATATATAGATATATCTATATATCTATAGATAGATATATATATATAGATATGTATATACACAGTCATAAAATTATTCATACCCTCCAATTAAAGAAGGAAAAAAATAATCTGTCAGTGAAATAAGATGAAACTGACAGAAGTAATAATAAATAAAAATTCTATGAAAATCAAGACATTGATTTTGAATTGTCTTTTGAAATAAATATTCAAAAACAAGCACACAAAAAATAAAACGTAAAAGAGCATGATGGGGTTCTGAAGCTAAAATTTTGTTTAGCAGCACTTTGAGACAATCACTGTAATCAGGTGTTTTCTGTGATGTTCAAAAAGACTTCAACACCGGTTGACAGGTATTTGGTCTACTGTTCATGGGAAAGGTGCTCTAATTGGTCTGGAACAGTTTTGTTTGTTTGTTTTCCAAGTTATTATTTCCAACCACAACTCAAAAGCAATATTTTTCTTCACTAAATAGTAATTTTGTAAAAAAGAAAAAAAGTTTCTCTAGTTTCTTATTAACTCAGTTACTATTGTGAAATTAACCTTTGCTTTGATTGGGGGGGGAGGAATTTTGAAGATGACATATATATATATATATATTTATATATACACACATACATAGTGTAGTTTTCTGTTTTTCCCTTGGCATGCTGCGGCTGAGACACAATAACAGTGTTTACATAAGCTGCTTATTATCAAGTGTGTGATTCATCAGAGCTCCTGCACCACTCAGTCATGGTAATGTGAAGATGGACTCCGCTGTATTCAGCAACAGGCCCGACCTCGTCACTAAACACCACAGAGACGGATGTTTGTGCTGCACACAGAAACCAGCTGTGGTCCATAGCTTCTGTTATGAAGTATCAAAGGCTGCGGACTAAAGCAAGCAAACTTAATGAACGTATAAATGTTGAGTTGAGACACTTCACAGGTCCTCATGCAAAATGGAAAACAGGCACAAAACGACTAGAATGAGTGAAAGAAGCAAGACTGGAAAGAAGCAGATTCCAGAGATGAGAGGACTCTGGTCTGGATGGAGGTCGCGTCACTCAGCAGACTCATGTTTACCAAACACCCCTGAGATGGTGTCCTGTTTCTGCTGACGGGAATTTTCTGGCAAAAATACAAGTAAAAATTATTAGAAATGTCTCTCTCACACAGATACACACAAAATCTGTCTCGTACAACTGTGAAATCTACTCTGGATATTTCAGACATTTTAGGAAGATACCGGGTGTATATGTTGTATATATATATATATATATATATATATATATATATATATATATATACACAGTATATATATATTCATACATATACACATATAAAACTCATACTTTATATGATTACTTACTGGAGTTAATTTTGAGTTTTAATTTCTTGTTAAGCTACTGTGATGGACCAGAGAGAAAACTAGAGCAGGATACAGAGAAATCTTGTTAGATGTTTTCATGAAGGAGGATTGTTGCCACCTGCACTCAGGTTTAGACTCAAAGAGAAAAGAAAATGCAGAACTTTAGTACCTGTAATAACATAAATGATTAAAAAGGAAGCTGTTAGTAGGATTTTAGGATGTAGGTGAGAAGCATCTCCTGTCACACTGCAGCAGACACCTTTAACAGTGCACATACCGGCCACTTTATTAGGTACACCTGTCCAACGGCTTGTTAACGCAAATTTCTAATCGGCCAATCACATGGCAGCAACTCAATGCATTTAGACATGTAGACGATCTGCTGCAGTTCCAACCAGCATCAGAATGGAGAAGAAAGGTGATTTACGTGACTTTGAACGTGGCATGGTTGTTGGTCTGAGTATTTCAGAAACTGCTGATCTACTGGGATTTTCCTGCACCACCATCTCTAGGGTTTACAGAGAATGGTCCCAAAAAGAGAAAATATCCAGTGAGCAGCAGTTCTGTGGGTGCAAATGCCTTGTTGATGCCAGAGGTCAGAGGAGAATGGCCAGACTGGTTCCAGCTGATAGAAAGGCAACAGGAACTCAAATAAGCACTTGTTCCAACCGAAGTCTGCAGAAGAGCATCTCTGAATGCACAACACATCCAACCTGGAAGCAGATGGGCGACAGCAGCAGAAGACCACACCGGGTGCCACTCCTGTCAGCTAAGAACAGGAAACTGAGGCTACAATTCACACAGACTCACCAACATTGGACAATAGAAGATGGAGAAATGTTGCCTTGTCTGATGAGTCTCCATTTCTGCTCCCAGATTCATATGTAGGCTCAGAATTTGGTATCAGCAACATGAAAGCATGGATCCATCCTGCCTTATATCAGCGGTTCAGCTTGGTGGTGGTGGTGTAATGGTGTGGGAGAGATTTTCTTGGCCCACTTTGGGCCCCTTAGTACCAACATGGCGGTTTAACCACCACAGCCTACCTGAGTATTGTTGCTGACCATGTCCATCCCTTTATGACCACAGTGGAGCATCCTCTGATGCTGCTTCCAGCAGGAGAACGCGCCATGTCATAAAGATGACATCATCCAGCAGGAGACCGCGCCATGTCATAAAGATGACATCATCCAGCAGGAGACCGCGCCATGTCATAAAGATGACATCATCCAGCAGGATAATGCGCCATGACATAAAGATGACATCATCCAGCAGGAAAATGCGCCATGTCATAAAGATGACATCATCCAGCAGGAGAACGCGCCATGTCATAAAGATGACATCATCCAGCAGGAGAACGAGCCATGTCATAAAGATGACATCATCCAGCAGGATAACGCGCCATGTCATAAAGATGACATCATCTCAGACTGTTTTTTTGAACATGACGATGAGTTCATTGTACTCAAATGGCCTCCACAGTCACCAGATCTCAATCCAACAGAGCAGCTTTGGGATGTGGTGGAACGGGAGGTTCTCATCATGGATGCGGTAGAACGGGAGGTTCTCATCATGGATGCGATATAACGGGAGGTTCTCATCATGGATGTATTGGAACGGGAGGTTCTCATCATGAATGTGTTGGAACAGAAGGTTCTCATCATGGATGTGTTGGAACGGGAGATTCTCATCATGGATGTGTTGGAACGGGAGGTTCTTATCATGGATGTGTTGGAACGGGAGGTTCTCATCATGGATGCGGTAGAACGGGAGGTTCTCATCATGGATGCGATATAACGGGAGGTTCTCATCATGGATGTATTGGAACGGGAGGTTCTCATCATGAATGTGTTGGAACAGAAGGTTCTCATCATGGATGTGTTGGAACGGGAGGTTCTTATCATGGATGTGTTGGAACGGGAGGTTCTTATCATGGACGTGTTAGAACGGGAGGTTCTTATCATGGATGTGTTGGAACGGGAGGTTCTCATGGATGTGTTGGAACGGGAGGTTCTTATCATGGATGTGTTGGAACGGGAGGTTCTCATCATGGATGCGGTAGAACAGGAGGTTCTCATCATGGATGTATTGGAACGGGAGGTTCTCATCATGGATGTGTTGGAACGGGAGCTTCTCATCATGGATGCAGTAGAACGGGAGGTTCTCATCATGGATGTGTTGGAATGGGAGGTTCTTATCATGGATGCGATAGAACGGGAGCTTCTCATCATGGATGCAGTAGAACGGGAGGTTCTCATCATGGATGTGTTGGAATGGGAGGTTCTTATCATGGATGCGATAGAACGGGAGATTCTCATCATGGATGCGGTAGAAAGGGAGGTTCTCATCATGGATGTGTTTGAACGGGAGATTCTCATCATGGATGCGGTAGAACGGGAGGTTCTCATCATGGATGTGTTGGAACGGGAGGTTCTCATCATGGATGCAATAGAGCGGGAGGTTCTTATCATGGATGTGTTGGAACGGGAGATTCTCATCATGGATGCGGTAGAAAGGGAGGTTCTCATCATGGATGTGATAGAACGGGAGGTTCTCATCATGGATGCGATAGAACGGGAGATTCTCATCATGGATGCGGTAGAACGGGAGGTTCTCATCATGGATGTGATAGAACGGGAGGTTCTCATCATGGATGCGATAGAACGGGAGATTCTCATCATGGATGCGGTAGAACGGGAGGTTCTCATCATGGATGCGATAGAACGGGAGGTTCTTATCATGGATGTGCAGCCGACAAATCTGCAGCAACTGCGTGAAGCCCACCGCTCGCATCACAAATATTGCAGCTTACAGTAGGCTTTACATGATGAAGATTTTTGGGGCCGATCACTGATCAGAGTTTTAAAAACCGATCACCGATCACCGATCTGACCATGTGAGGAAGCAAATATATCTATCTAAATAGCTCGTTTACCTGTATTTATACAGTTTACTGAGTATCATAAAAAGGATTTTTGTTTCCATTTTTTGTCCTGAACTGAGATGAAAAGGTTAAACATCAGTAACCTCTAATGAGCATTCAGGTTTAATCAGGACAAACAAAATAATCTGAGCCAGTGGCACAAATAACAGCCCAACTTAAACAGTCATAACTGAATTTATTTACAGTCACAGAGCAAATGAAGGCAGTAATGCTGCTTCAACGTTGGGGCTCACATCTGATGATGTCATATCAGTGGTCAAACTGATGGAGTGACTGTTTCCTCAGAAGAACCTCGACGTGAGAACAAACAACCCGCTGCAGCTCATTAGTCCGGAATCACCACAGTAGGCTGGTATATATTTGCTGTGGACGCATGCGTCAGCATCAGGAGCGTTTGTGTTCATACCTGCTGCAGCACGCGAGGAGCACGCGGCGGCCAAAGTGCTCGATACTGGAGGTCTCCGCGGTCTGGAGTCCTGTTATTTACAGTCTCTGATGGAGACACGGAGACAAAGGCCGTGTCCCAAACCGCACACTTGAGCACTCCAAACACTGTTTTTGAGTGTGTAGTGCACACATGGTGTCAATTTAAGCCAAAAAATTCAGTGCACTGAAAGTACCAGGATGTTGCCCTAATCACGCCCAAAAATGCAGTGCAGAATGAAGCACACGACTCGCACTAAACTGACGCCATGTTGCTGATGTGGAGGAAGAGGCGGGACTTTCGAACTGCTTTCAAAGCTGAATAACGGCGCTGAACAAAGCGGTGGTGACCCCTGCTGCATTGGAGGCGGTGTTGTACTGATATAAGTAACGTTTATGAAATGATTTAGACATAATCACTAATGTTTATTGTAGCATGCTATCAAGCTGTTCACTCCCTGATGACAGTTATGATCTGGTCGTGTGTTTGAGGCTGCAGTTATACCGGCTCAGTAGAGTTAGCTCATGTTAGCGGGCAATGCTAGTCCGTCACTTCCTGCAAGTGCAGTGCTCTGATTGTGTCAGCATTTAGTGACAATAGTGTGCACTACAGACGAAGTACACAGTGCGCACTATGCCCTGAATTCCAGTGCACTCAGGAAAGTGCGCGGATTGAGACACGGCCAAACACTTGTGCTGCAACAGTTTAAGGTAAACTGTTGTTTGCGGAAATGCAGGAAATGCGCTGTGTCCTTTCAGTCTAAGAGCGGACATGTTTGCATCCGACGTCGCCATCCTTTACGTGTGGCGTATTTGGGATTGTAAAAACTTTATTGTCCAGCACATAGTGACAGAACTCACGACAAAAATGCCACGAGGACATAAAACACATACTAGTGAGTACATGTCTATTCTGCTTTGTTTGTTTACTTGTTTTCTAAGTTTAATTGGTGTATATGAGAGTTTTAGCGGAACAGATTCAACCTGACAATGACGTCATTGATCGGATCGGTGAATGAAAAGTTAAGGACCGATCAGAAAATTAGAAAAAAATGTGAAATATCGGCCAATCCGATCAGTGGAAAGCCTAGCTAACATGATGTTTTAGAGAAGTGAAGCCAGGAAAGCTTCAATCAGCTGCTGGTTCTGACTGAACACGCGGCCGCTGCTGCCGATGTTGTGCTGCGATACAACGTTAACGTGCGGCACAGAAATTACAAACTCTTTCACTACCTCATAGGGCTGGATGATAATTCAATATTGATATATATCGATCGATACAGGTTTTTTCAATAGAAAAAAAAGAGGGTCAATAAAAGTTCAATATAGAAACAGTTTTCTGCTGTAGCCTATCAGGTATCATGATGCTACAATCACTACTTCCGCCAAACCAATCACAAACGCAGACCCAGGCAAAGGCTGAACTGGAATTCAGTGTTAGTGTGATCTTTATTATGAGTGGGTCATTCAGCAAAAGCTTAAAGGGGAAGTTCAGTTTCTTTCAATCTGGACCTATTTTCTAGCATGAAATACATTCATTTACTCACCCAGACAGTTATGGTGCAACTTGAATTCCTTTGGGCGAGATTTAGATCCAATCCAGATCAGCGTATGTCCGATATAAGGACAAATCATCACAAAAAAGCCTTTTCGAGCTCACAGGGTCTGACTAATGTTTCGTAACAAAACATTGGTGAAATGAAGGAGTTTGTGGCAGATAATGCCTTATTAAAAGGTTGTGCAAGGTTGCCCCATCACTTCCATTATATAGGAAATACGCTGATCTGGAGTGGATCTAAATATCTTCTGAAGGAATTCAAGATACACCAAAACTGTCTGGATGAGGAAATGAATGTATTTCATGCTAGAAAATGGGTCCCGATTGAAAAAAACCGAGCCTCCCCTTTAAATAGCCAGGGATGCACCTAAAATGTCTTAATTTGATAATGGCTTTTTTTTTTTTTTTTTTTGATAAATATCGATATCGATCAAGACAGATTTTTTTTTTATCGACAATCTTTTTTTTCTATATTGTCCAGCCCTCACATTAAAAAGGATGCATTTAGGTACCGAAACATGGCACTGTTTGATTTTAAGTGAATTGGTACCTGGTTGTACCAACGGAGTTCAGTACAGTAGGTACCAATAAAAGTACCGACTTCGGTACCCATCCGTAATGTAAATAGTGTTGTTTTCTTTTAAGATATCCATGTATTCTTTTTTATTTATGGATCCATCTATCAAACATTGCATGTCACACATTACAACATCAAGGTAAATAGGCAAGTTATAATGGTAGGGAAAACATTGGTAAATAAAGCTGATGACAGAAAAGGTCAAAGTGCAGAACCAAAGAAAAAAAGGATAGTTTTCTTACCAGTTTCACCTTCAAGTTGTAAGACAGGGCTGATCTGACACTGCATTTTGTCCATCCTTTGTTCTTACTCGATGCAGTTGAAGGAAGGTAACTGGTGAGTAATTTCAGGGCTCTGAAGCAAAGCGACTCTGCAAAGAGTAGACAGACATTAAATAGGTAGTACTTTCAACTCTAACATAAGGGTTAAGGCTAACCCTAACCCACTTGGAAAGTCGGACAACTCTCGCAGCTTCGAGTTCAGATTTAAAGATGGCCGCGCCCTGTGTTAGCAGTTTTAGAAGCTTCTATAATGTTACATTTATTTACACTTCTTACTAATATTTTGTTGCATAAATCAATCGTACACGTAGTATTGGTTTATACAGATGTAGGGGGAAGCTGCTGTAGTGAAATTCACATTTTTCATGTCGTATATGTGAACTACAACGCCTGCTGTGCCAACAACGGCTAATAACAATAGCCTTAGCAAACATGTTGTTTTGCTAGGTTGCTAACTGGTTTTCCGACCAGTGAGCTGGAACGCAAGTTGGTCGGGTGTGACGTCACCCCCCAGTCCCCACTTCCCAGTTCCAATGAAAATGGAACCCAGCAAGAGATAAACTATAACTGTATAAATAAAGATCCAATCAAAATTCGAAGTCCCGCCATAAATTAACACAGATTGTGTTAAGTTGCTCAACACTGTAAGTGTGTTAGGATTTTAAGACTTCATTACACATTCTGTGTTGAAATCAACACAAAAAGTGTTCAACATGTGGTAACACATTTTTTGTGTCATTTTTTACCACATCCCTTCTGAGAGTGTAAGAACTCATCTATGCAGCTGCGCTTGTTTCTGTTACATAGATCATCATGAAGAACGTTCTGGCTGATAAAACATGGAGAAAATGTCAAAAATGTGTCATCAGCACTTTAAGGCAGTTCTGAAGGCAAAAGGGGTCCAACCCTAGCAAGGTGTACCTAACAAAGTGGCCGTAATAAAGTGTAGATTGTGTAAAATTCCATTTAAAGGTTAATATGTGACCCACTGAACATTAAACCAGAATGTCACAGTCCAGGTCTTACCAGGAAGTGTTTTCATGCTCTCCGTACCTGAGATGTTATCCGGGCTCAGTACACGTGGGTTCTGGAGCAGAGCTCAAAGTTCACCCCTGAATGAGCGCCGGGTCTCGGTTATAAAGCCTCCCACAGACAGATCAGACAAGAGTCCACATTGTTGCGGTTGTCCTGAGATCTTCCAGGTTTCTGTTTCTGCTGCTTTCAGCTAAATTTCTCTTTCTTTCTAAAGCGTGTTGTAGCCAGGTTTCAGCGGCAGAACCATCCTCTGGGAAAGTTTGGTCCTTTTTTGGCATCAGGAGCAGCTTTAGCCTCCATCCTCTGCTGGCCACAAGCTTGCATTGAGTTCTTAAAGATATCTTTAAAAAGCCTGAAGCACTCAGAAGTGTTGCTGGACACATTCTCCTCACTCACACCCAGTAAGCTGCCTGCAGGTGGGTGGGCATCCATAGCCGAGAGCTTTACTTTAAAATTATTCCCTCTGTTTAAGGCAGTCGGAGCTTCAGAAAGAATGTCATTGTCAGGGAAGGCTGGACAAACACAAGCAGGACCAGCAGCCTGTCGTCCAGCTGTTTGATGAACATCTGGACGCGTTGTTTGCTCGTGGTTGTGGATGACAGCATGCTCGCTGTGAAGCTCAGCCATGTTTAGAGCGGTGTGTGTGTCTGAAAGAGTCCTCTCACGCTTTGCTTTATTGCCTATTAGATGCTGGCTGTCACGCTCACATGGACAGAAGCCACCTTGGGAAATGAAGCTTGTTTAATGTGAGTGGCTGGAGGTAGGCTGAGTCATAGTCTGACAGAAACATCACCCAAAGCTAAAACCTGATGGAGAAGCTCCAGCACAGCAGAATAATCACACAGTTTGATGGAATGTGATCTGACAGGAGGAAAGGTCTGAATAAATGAA
>JALJCO010002721.1:32500-57500 GCA_023101725.1 Atherinomorus stipes
ACTCCGTTCTATACAACACGTCTGGCAGAATCCATCATGTGTGCGTGACATGGGAGGGAAACCTTGTGGAAGGCTTCTCAGCCAATCACACGTCAAACAAAGTCAGGACCGAACTTCAGAAAAGCCTTCAGAAAATGAGGTGGTAGGCATTTGGGGGTAAAAGTGTTTTCTTGGTTGTTCTTACACTAGTTTTTGGCGCTGAATCCATTTCTGCCGGATGTCAAGCTGTAAAAGTTACGGTTTAGTCATAAATATTGATTAATTGGCATAATTATTGATTATTTGCCCAATATTATAAATGGCTATAATTTTCCAAGTTGTGAATATTCTATATGGTTGTTTGGTATCATTTTAAAGGAAACATCCAGGGTTTTCATTTAAGCCCAAAGTTGTAGCTTTCTGACAAACAGAGGTCTCATGCCCTCTTTAAACCATAAAATTCACAGATTTTCTCACAATTTTCGCCTAAACTATATCGTTTATTTAATTGCTGTGGGATTAAGGGACATTAGGGACCCAAAAATCAACAACTACAACACCTCATAGACTCTGTCAATTCAGGAAAAGTATAATATACCCATACCGTTTTCTTTGTGAGAGGTTATTGTGAACCTTCAATTTGAAGTCATCTGCTCAGGCCAATTCACCCTCATTCATTTTTTGGACCGGCACTATGTGAAAACTGCCAAAAGAATTGTCTAAAAATAATAATATTACACTTATACTTACACAATTTCAATAATACAATAATAGGCCACAAATATTTTTTTTTATCCATTTTTTATAAATCAATATAATTCACTGAGTGTTGCAACTAATTACAAATGACACAACCACCAACCTTGACTAGTAAACATCTATGTAATGTTTGTATCCTGAGAAATATTCTGATTTTACTGTACTTGGATTTTAATGTCTCTATTTGGTGTAACATTTGAAACTTCTTCCAGTAGGCATCATTTCTATTACACATAGGAAAATATGTATGTGAAGCACAGACAGCTCGTCATCAAGACAAAATCACTGGTTCGAGACCATTTAGCATTTGCTTGTCTTACTGACACTCTTTGCCACATCTTCATGTCCTCTCTGTGCATGCAGGACACTTTAAAGTCGAAATAGAAAAAACTGTGCAGTCAAACAAAAGTAAACATTAAAGAAAAGTGAAGATTTTCTGTAACAGCATCAACTTTCCTTCTGTCGCCGCCCAGTAGCCATGAGGTTTATCACATTCCTGCAAAACACCTGCCATCTAAGACTACAAGTACAGTGGATGAATGAACTCTGTTTAAAAACCAGGCAACTGCATTATTTTATTCATTATATGTATTATTTATTTATTATTTATTTATATTTGTATTTTATTTATTTATTATCTAAGACGGGCCTTCAGAAAAGTCTGCATTTAGTCAAAGTTCATCGCTGCACATTGACTCTACGTATTCAGTCTCTGTAACTCCTAACAACTGTTTTCTTTTGTGACAGCAGCATTTTCTCCCGTTTCCTTTCACTTCATGTCTGAAAATCATTTTGATGAGTGTGATCTGTCTACACAGATGCAGATCTGTCTGCAGATGAGCGCTGGGAAAACTGCTGTGTCACTAGCTGGGTTTCCATGACACTTTTTTGAAAAGTAAAAGCCATATTTCTTAAATTTCCAAAGAGTAAAATTGTGATATGCAGGTGTTTTCACTGAATGGTGTAAGCCGTAATTCTCGTAAAATCCTCTCCTGCAAGACTCCACTTTGAGGAGGATGGAGATATAAACATTTTGGCCCTGATTTATGAAAGGTTTGCACAAACTAAGACAAGCGCTATCTTCATGACACGTACAATAATCCGCCAGAGCTGATTTACAAACAGGGCAAAAGGAGGTTTGCACCTGTTACCGGGCAGAATAGCCCCGCTATCCATTTTGCACGTCTGCTGTAGATGAATATGCAATATGGGCGTTTCTGCCAGAATGTGCAAAATACTGGGAGGAGACGATGCAAACAACTCAGCTCTGCACACGCAACGTAATTTATCAACCGTGCAACGGGAAGCGGGCGCAAAAAATTGTGTGTAATTCAGCACCTTTGAAAAGCAGGTGTTAAGCTTGATGCACAAATGGCTGGAAGATGCTGCAGGACTGCAGACATGCAGCATCGGGTCAAAATCATTTCTCATGAGGTGTGAGGCATGGTGCAATATTGACTTGAACGCTAGAGGTGCTCATGTGTAGAAAAGCGTGAACACAAGATCTGAGGCAAACACAACGGCGAGTTGCTTAGAAGACTTTGTCCACAACCACCGACGTCTTCATCATGCTTCCTCCTGATCCACAGTCACAAACACTCGTGCAAGTACTCCACAGCAAGTATAAACCAGCCTTTAAAAGAGGTGATATCATAAATGAATTCTAAACTCCTAACGGCCCTCACACGGCGCTGTGGAAAGCTGGTAAACACGGCAGCTTTATTTCCACTTCTGAAGGTGGAGAACAACATTTACATAACAAGTCTTCTAAACCAGGACCCATCTGGACGGTGCCGGCTGAATACGAGCGATTAAACCACATCTGTCTGGACTCATTCCTCCGCTGCTTCCAACTTCCATTAGTCATTGTACCTTACTGACGGGCTGGTAGTAACTGTTATAACACCATTATGCAATAGCATTCATTTCAGGTATGGCTCTCTACTTGAAAGGAACAACTCTGCTGCGACATCAGACAGCTCTGAAAACGTAAAATGAGCACCCATAAAAGATCTGTTGCTGACCGAGTTTCAGCCTTATGGCAAAGTTTGAAGAGTAAACAGTCAAACAAAGACCTGCAGGCTCCAGGAGTGTGTACTGACGCTAGCTGACAGATAAGACACACTTCACGGGCCAGACACAAGTCTGCTGGACATCAAGCCGGGTGTTCCTTCCTTTGTCCTAACAAGCCATTTTCTCTCCTAACCATCATCACATATGTCATCTTCTTCTCTTAACCTGGACACTTTGATGCATAAAGAACAAACGAAGGCTGAAATAAAACAGAAAGAAAGCAGGAGGCTGAGCAGGGCTCTGTCAGATGAGAGCAGCATCAGTATCAGCTCGGCTTGTTGACACATCAGCTTTGTTTGGCTTTTGTGACGAAGGTAGCAAAAGAAAATCAAGTATGAAAAGGGCATCGTATCTCCATGTACACTTGTGTGGAGAAAGCGTTTGCCTCCTTCCTGATTTCTTACTTTTCTGCATGTTTGTCACACTTAAATGTTTCAGATCATCAAACAAATTTAAACATTAGACAAAGATAACACAAGTAAACACAAAATGCAGTTTTTAAATGAAGATTTTTCTTACTAAAGTCATTGAGATCTATCAGTCTGGAAAAGGTTCCAAAGCCATTTCTAAAGCTTTGGGACTCCAGAGAACCACAGTGAGAACCATTATCCACAAATGGTGAAAACATGGAACAGTGGTGAACCTTCCCAGGAGGGGCCGGCCGACCAAAATGACCCCAAGAGCACAGCGACGACTCATCCAAGAGGTCACAAAAGACCCCAGAACAACATCCAACAACAACACTCTATCTGTTGCAGATACATGTATGCAAATTAAAGGGAGAGTTCAGGATTTTTGACATAGGGCCTCATTTACAAGTGAGCCAGGATCCTACTGATCACTGGAGGCAGTTTCAACATATTTCATCCCGTTATTCTAGTTCCAGGAGGTCGCCGATGCTAATGCTAGTGTGAGTCAATAGGAACCTGCTAGCCTGTCATTAAAAACAATCTTATCCACTCCACAGAACATCCGAGGCAAATCATTTCTAACATCAGACTATCTGTGTAAATGCCGTGTTAACAGAATAATGTTACAATCAAACTAACCTGCATCTCGTTGCATTTTGATTGTTGCTGCTGAGAAACTTTACAAAGTTTTACTTCCTGTATTTGGCAGCGAAGTGATGTCATCTGCTGCTACATGCATGAAGGAATCTGATTACACTAATATCCAGTCAGAACTACGACCACGTCTGAAAGGCATGAGGATATGTCGCATTTTGAAGAGGATTTCAAACTTTTTTCATCAAACTAACTGTCACCATGTCTCTATGAACCAGAATACACTGATAAAGGTAGTAATACTACCACCCTGAAGCAAAGTATATCATTGCGCAGCTGGTAAGAAACTAGTTCCTCAATATGTAATGCAACAAATGCCATACGAGGCTAGTTTTACTAGTTTAACACGGCATTTACACAGATAGGCTTGCTGATTTGTCTCGGATGTTCTGTGGAGTGGATAAGATTGTTTTTAATGACAGGCTAGCAGATTCCTATTGACTCTCACTAGCATTAGCATCAGCGACCTCCTGGAACTAGAATAACGGGATGGAATACACTACTCACAAAGTTTGTGATATTTGGGTTTTTGTATGATGTGAGAATGAACCTAAAATCCAAAGTGTTTGAGATGGAGGAATTACCACATCATCGTTCCAGTTAAATGTCCAACATTCATGATATAATATCAATAAGGTGTGAACATTTGACATTTTCCTGAAATTATCACCGAAAGTTGAATATCCCTAACTTTTTGAGTAGTGTTTGTTGAAACCGTTGTACCCTAGTAGTAGTACTTAGTCGTACCCTACCTCTGTAAATGAGGCCCAATGTCAAAAATGCTGAACTTCCCCTTTAAGCTTGTATTTGACTAAATCTATTTTCACATGGATGTGCAGCGTCTCACTGGAAAAAGATGAAACTAAACTTTAATCTGTTTACAAGGCTAACAGAGGAGATGGTGCACGCTAGCAGGATAGCTTTAAGGGGTGAAGTAGCATGTTTACTGTACTATAAATACCTGGAGGGAAGCTAATGTGTTAACGTGATGTAATATTGCTCAGAGGAAATTGTACCAGCATGCCCAAGTTATCTGCAGGGGGGAGGAGCTTAACACTGCTGCTTTCTGATCTAATTTCCTATTTAGTCAGACAATGTTGTTAAAGTCAACAGACTGTGTAGAGGAGAGTCTGTTTGACCTTTGAGTGGTTTTAATCTGATTGTGGTCGCTGCCCCCACCATGAAGCTCGGTGTGTTATGTAATAAACACAGACCCAGCCAAGAAGCTGACGCCCAATCTCATTTCGGTTTTTACCACTTACCTATTAAAACACTGACTGAAAGACTTAAAGTCCCCCCCCCCTCAACATAAGCACACACGCGCACACAAAATGGGACCCCCTTCAACAATCGCATACATCATCAGTGATCCGCCGGAAGCAGATGGAAGCTGAGCCGGAAATCTGCAGAAATCAGCCGTCGACAGCTGTGAGCAAACGTTACCAGATTAACGTTCAGGCTGATCTGTGCATGACGTTCCTGCTTGTAGAGACCAGCAGCAATGACTAAAGGTTCTGATGCTGACTGGGATTAAAGGTTCTGATGCTGACTGGGATTAAATGTTCTGATGCTGACTGGGATTAAAGGTTATGATGCTGACTGGGATTAAAGGTTCTGATGCTGACTGGGATTAAAGGTTCTGGATGCTGACTGGGATTAAAGGTTCTGATGCTGACTGGGATTAAAGGTTCTGATGCTGACTGGGATTAAAGGTTCTGGATGCTGACTGAGATTAAAGGTTATGATGCTGACTGGGATTAAAGGTTATGATGCTGACTGGGATTAAAGGTTCTGATGCTGACTGGGATTAAAGGTTCTGGATGCTGACTGGGATTAAAGGTTCTGATGCTGACTGGGATTGAAGGTTCTGATGCTGACTGGGATTAAAGGTTTTGATGCTGACTGGGATTAAAGGTTCTGATGCTGACTGGGATTAAAGGTTCTGATGCTGACTGGGATTAAATGTTCTGATGCTGACTGAGATTAAAGGTTCTGATGCTGACTGGGATTAAAGGTTCTGATGCTGACTGAGATTAAAGGTTCTGATGCTGACTGAGATTAAAGTTTCTGATGCTGACTGAGATTAAAGGTTCTGATGCTGATTGAGATTAAAGATTCTGATGCTGACTGGGATTAAAGATTCTGATGCTGACTGGGATTAAATGTTCTGATGCTGACTGAGATTAAAGGTTCTGATGCTGACTGAGATTAAAGGTTCTGATGTTGACTGGGATTAAAGGTTCTGATGTTGACTGGGATTAAAGGTTCTGAATCTGACAGGGATTAAAGGTTCTGATGCTGACTGAGATTAAAGGTTCTGAATCTGACTGGGATTAAAGGTTCTGATGCTGACTGGGATTAAAGGTTCTAGATGCTGACTGGGATTAAAGGTTCTGATGCTGACTGGGATTAAAGGTTCTAGATGCTGACTGGGATTAAAGGTTCTAGATGCCGACTGGGATTAAAGGTTCTGATGCTGACTGGGATTAAAGGTTCTGATGCTGACTGGGATTAAATGTTCTGATGCAGACTGGGATTAAAGGTTCTGATGCTGACTGGGATTAAAGCAATGCTGCTGAATTTTTGATATATCGGCCAGTGACGAGCAAAGAAATGCAAATATCGGTGTAAAACATCGGCTGGCTGCCGTATCGTCTGTCCTCAGTTTCCAGCTCTTGGTGCTGGTGTCGGGATGTCCCACAGCAGCTGGTAGACGTGGTTCTCCGTCCCCGCGCTGGTTTCTGTGGAGCACCATCGCTCCTCTCCTGCAGGGAAAATATCAATGTGAGAGTCTGGATGCAAGTTGTATGCAAAGCTGCTTTTTCCTCTGTGCATATGAAGCACTGGAGCATGCGGTAAAGTAACCTCAGGCCCGAGGTCAGTTTTCTGTCATATGACCCGTCCCACACATGCAGACACGTGTCCATGTGTTATCTTTATCTCACACACTGAAATAACCGTATTTCTGTTTAAAAACACAGACGAAGAAGGTTGGAGGAAAAGCAAACAAACTTTTGACAGAACATTGAAATTTCTTTTTAAGCTGAATGAAATTATTGTTTAAATGTTTAATCTTTCTCTAAATCAGAAAAAGTCGATGTTAAGAGAAGGTTAAACTGCTGCAGTGTTATTCTTCAGTTTAGACATTTACCTCAACTTTGATTGGAAAACATGAAATACAGTATTGCTAAAAAGAATCGTATAAAATGGACGTGCATGTGTGTGAGAGAGAATGGGTTTAAAAAGAGTAGAACAAACTGTGTGGATAAAAGTAAACAGAAGAGTTTGCTTTTCCAGCACAAGGGTCATGGATGCGGCGCAGAGTTCATCCCGTTCAGGGTCGAGTCTGAGGCGTCATTCAGTCAGAAAACATTTAGTTAAAGAGCTTAGAATACAGTTTAATACTGCAACCGGGCAGAACGTTGATGGGATGGATGATTAACCCTTAAAACTCCACTAGATCTCTGGCATCCCAAAGGCTGTTGCTTACTGTTCCCTCGTTCCCAGTTCAGGAACGGTATGTGTAACTCTGTGGGGTAAACTGTCATCAATAGTTAACCCTTTAGGTGATCTTCCGAGGTTTTCCAGCATTTCTATCCCATCCAGGAGGTTTATAATCCACTAAATGTCATGTTTATTCAGAGGCTGGTAAATCTGGTAAATCCATAATTATCCTTGATAATTGATTGATTGATTTGCTTTATTTTGGTAAATCAAAACATTACAATACCAGAAACAAAAAGAACATTACAAACCAATAATTTACCAAAAAAGGTGCTGACTGAAGCCAAGGCTTATAATTGTCTACCCTATAACTCCATCATTTATCCGACGTTCATCATAAAAACATCACCATCACTACTATGTTGCTAAGAGACCTTTATGTAGACCTGGAAATGATGATGAAGATACTTCCTGTCAAACTCTCCACCAATCAGAGCTTAAATTGACGGTAACATCCAATCAGGAGCAGCCAAAGATCAACAAGTGAGCAGAAAGTTCTATGTGTGTCTGAAAAGAAGGAAAATAATGATCCTCTATACTGGAATGAAGAAAAAAGATGTTTCTGATGATGAGGTGGAGCTGGTTTGTGAGGATAGAAGGTAGATAGAAGCAGAAATAACTGGAGACGAGGAAACATGGAAACATGGAAATAGTTTCTGTTTGTTTGTTTCAATGCCTGAAAGCCGAGATGGAGAGATGATATGCAGATGAGGAAAGATTCACTGTTAATCTGGTGGTGTTTCTACAAAGTTCTGGTAGGAATAAATTATGGTTCTGGTTCTGGTTGGTTTTGCTGCTATATCTATTGATAGATTCATTTGACACCATTTTAGCTTCATAATCTGACAACTGAGGCTGAACTGGAACATGCTGACTGGGATTAAAGGTTCTAATGCTGACTGGGATTAAAGGTTCTGGATGCTGACTGGGATTAAATGTTCTGGATGCTGACTGGGATTAAAGGTTTTGATGGTGACTGGGATTAAATGTTCTGATGCTGACTGGGATTAAAGGTTCTAGATGCTGACTGGGATTAACGGTTCTGATACTGACTGGGATTAAAGGTTCTAATGCTGACTGGGATTAAAGGTTCTGATGCTGACTGGGATTAAAGGTTCTGATGCAGACTGGGATTAAAGGTTCTGATGCAGACTGGGATTAAAGGTTCTGATGCTGACTGGGATTAAATGTTCTGATGCTGACTGGGATTAAATGTTCTGATGCTGACTGGGATTAAAGGTTCTGTTGCTGACTGTGATTAAAGGTTCTGATGCTGACTGGGATTAAAGGTTCTAGATGCTGACTGGGATTAAAGGTTCTGATGCTGCCTGGGATTAAAGGTTCTAGATGCTGACTGGGATTAAAGGGTCTGATGCTGACTGGGATTAAAGGTTCTGATGCTGACTGGGATTAAAGGTTCTGTTGCTGACTGGGATTAAAGGTTCTGTTGCTGACTGGGATTAAAGGTTCTGATGCTGACTGGGATTAAAGGTTCTAGATGCTGACTGAGATTAAAGGGTCTGATGCTGACTGGGATTAAAGCTTCTGGATTTGTTTTTTTTCCTGTCTGAGGTTTATATCCGTCCTCAGCTGTGTCCTACATGCAGATGTGCTGTTATGCTGTTGTCATGTTCGGTAATGACTGTGCCCACTGACCTGCATAAAACCATCTAAACAAGCCTCACATCTTTTCCATCAGCTGCCCCCCCCCCCCCCCCTCTCCCCCCCATCACACACTAGCAGAGCCGTGTTTCATTTAACGGGGACTATCACGGCTCATTGGACTGATGCCATATGGCTTTTTTGCTGAATCAAACACACTCAACCTCCGTCCGCCCTCGGGCAGCAAACACTGAGCTACTCAAGAGGATTTGATCACTCACCAAAGCAACAACATTTTGTTAGCACCGAGTGGCTCATGTTCGGACCCGGCTTCATCAGGGTAATTACTCAAATCTAAGTAACTGGGTTATTAGAAGCTTTCTCCAATAATCTGATTTCTTCACAACAAGCCGAGTTTCCAGAGATTTCTCCCTGAAGAACGTGTCTTTCTCTGCATGTGTGATGTCATGGAGGCTGGACTTTATGTAAGAAAAGGTTTATTGTATGGAAGGAGACTAACTCTCCACAACAGCCTGGCCCAATTAGATAATGGGTGGCAGAGTCTCAAGTATAAAGTGTATAGACAGCAAAAATATCCCAGATATGTGTTTTCATATGCACCCTTCATGCTCTACATGCCCTTATTTCACCCCAGTCCTGTTTGTAATCTGGGTTTATTCTGTTTCTATCATTTAGATTTTCCACTTCTGTTTTCCTTTTCTCTGCGTAAGACTTTCCACGTCTGCTGTTCTGACATTTCTCTCATTAAAACAGGAGGAGAAGCCGACCAGTCTGAACGAGCCGTTATACATCAAACATTCATAGACTCGATCTTAAAGGGGAATTTTGCCTCGATGTCATGTGCAACGTTGGGGATTTTCAGCAGATTTGCACTTTTCACAAATAGCATAGTTGTCAGAGGAAACGGAGCCAGATGGAGCAGAGTATGCTAAGTAGTTAGCTTGTGTTGCACATGACAGTTTTCAGATTTAACTTCAGAAAACCATTATCCATTATTTTAATGCAGTACTTTTATCACTTCCTGGACTCATTTTACACTTAAATTTTTATCAGTTTTCCAGAATGTATAAACATAACATTAAAAAGCTGTCACACACACATGTGCTTTCATCTCCTGATGAGGAGCAGCAGCAGCTCTAAAACACAAAATGTTTATATCTCCATCCTCCTCAAAGTGCAGTCTCGCGGGATAAGCTCAGATGGAGTTTTGGTATTTAACAATAGTACATAACATTTAGGCCTATTTAACCGACATTTCTTATGTAAATATGCTATTTCTTTCAGATTTTTCAAAATCATCCCACTTTGCCCATTAATGCTAAAAATGGTAGTGTGTAACTCTGAGGGGAAACTTGTGCTGGTTAGTTTACCCTTTAAGTCGGGGGGGGGGGGGGGGGACAAATTTTAGTTCAAGGGCCACATATTGCATGATTTGATCTGGACTGTGGACTGGACCAAAAATCATTATAAAAAGGTGCATTCGGGCAGAGAGGTTGTAGGAACACAGTTCCTAGAACTACCCGTCTGGAGTTTAAATGTAGACTTGTAGACTTGTAGGTCTCAAGACCGGTCTTGGTCTTGAGACCGGTCTCAAGACCACTTCTTTGCGGCCTTGGTCTTGTCACGGCCTCGGCAGTCTTTGGTCTTGGTCTCAGTCTTGGTCTCGGGTCTCTTGGTCTTGCATTGTCTCGGACTGGCCGAGCGGTCTTGAAGGGATTTGTATAACCTATAATTTGTAGGCAGGTACTGTTTTTTCATCATTTCTTTATACACCCCTTCAAATACCAAATAATAAAATCTCATTTTTATACGAAGCAGCTGAACCCAGAATGGTGCTTAGGTTCTACAACTCATGAAAAATGGAAAAAAAAGAAGGGTTTTTTGGTCTCGGTCTCGAGCTGAACTAGTCTTGGTCTTGAGTTAGTCTGTCTTGGTCTTGGTCTTGACCCTCTATGGTCTGGGTAGTGTCTTGGTCTCGGTTTAGGTGGTCTTGACTACAAGTCTATTTAGTTATCAGAACTACCTTCCCCATCAGTTTGCGTTCGCACATGAGGGAGGACCTTGATAGGAACCATGTTTGACACGATCGTATGCGACAGACACATTTATGCCCCAGATCATCTGATACAAACCTGAGGTTTCTCGTCTCTTTCATTCAAAGCTATCATAAAGCTAGCTTAGCAGCTGTCATCATCATCATTAGTATCACGTGACGGAACAGCCCCCTGTTGGAAAGCTGCCCTGCTAACGTCTTGTTTACCTTTCGTTGAAGTACGCCCGGACACGGACGTACCAGGGTTCTTCCATCAAAGTGGCGCAGATTGTACTGACACAATTTGCAACTGTATTTGGGTTATTAAATTAATATGAAAACAAGAAAAGGACTCAGAGAGCGCAGACCTCCGCACAAGCAGCTCCACTCCCTTATTTTTGTGTTTTCTGGATCACAGTATCCTGAATTTTCTCCTAATCCAGATCAACTTTGGAAACATTCTAGAACTCATTGAGATTCTTTCTTTCTTTTTTCCCAAACACTCGGGCCATTTTTATGGAGTTATATGGAGAAAATATCCAAACATTTGGCCTATTAGGGACAAGTTCATATAAGGCTGTTCAGGTGTTGATAAGGAGGTTTGATGTTCACCATGGGGGGTCGGTCAGAACATACAGGACTCACTTTTACAGAGGAAACTTCTGAATAAGCAGATCAGCAGAATAACATTAAAGCTAAATAAACATCCTGTTCAGCAGAAATACAACTAGTTACTTCCAGTTCTTCACCGACGCACACAGTTCACCATATTCACCTGCTACAAGTCTGTCCAACTGTCTTCTCTCTTCGTCTGTCCAACAGTCTTCTGTCCTGGTCTGTCCAACAGTCTTCTCTCCACTGCTGCTCATAAGTTTCATTTCTGCATCCTGACATCATCATGTGCTCAGTAGCAGCTGCACACTTCTGCCACAAGGGGGCGCTCACACCTCATCAACAGCCTTTCCAACATGGCCGACCTCTCAATGATAAAGAATCCTTCAAAACATTCCTGAATTTAATAGGTTCATCTTTGGGCTGAGACACACGGCTGGTGAAGATTTCAGGTCAATCTGAAAACATAACCTCCTTGGCAGACGTAATAATTGCTTTTGGACATTTCAAAATAGTTATAGATTTGGGACGTGTTCCATTGTGATGCATCGATTTAATAATGAATTGGTGCACTCCTATTGTAATAGTGGTTGTTGTTATTATGATCTTGGTAAATAGTTGTAACAGCTGTGGGACTTTTTAAACATGGCGGGCCGGAAGAAGTGGAGATCATGCAAGAGGCATGATGGTCAAGGCTTGCCCTTCCTACCAATCACCAATCACCAAACATCATATTTCAGTTCCAATGGAACCCCGAAAAGACCCTGCCTCAGAGTAGGAGCTAAAAAGGTTCTAGGACCTGACGACCGTGGTCCCTAGTTCCTCCCATATTCCAACCCATATTTTCCATTTCTGGTTTCCCGTTTCTGTATTTTGGCTATATTATATTACTGATGCGGCAACGAGGCCTCAGTGTTCTTTCTCATGAAGGTGGGATCTCATCATCCGACCAGAAACTGAAATGCAGATTATTTATATAGTAGTTCATCTTAAATAAATGGTTTTCTGTAGACATTTACAGATATAAAAGATGGTCAAGGTCTGAGGCCTGTTTCAACAAATGTTCCACTCAATCAGGAATACAATAACAGTAATTCAAGTAGCAAAGTCATGCTGAGCTTGAGTTGTACCATTCTGTCAATCAAACAGATTATCCTAAGTCTGTAAATGACAATAGATTGTGTAATTTTTACATAATTGTCCCTAAAAGCCCCAGATTCTCCTGGTTAAATTTAATACATGAGCTCACTGTACTGACCTCCGCCTGCAGCCCGGCCCAGATGTGTTTTATTTGGCCTCCTGCCTCCATTTGCCCTTTTACAGATACAACTACTTAGAACGGCTGGCTGCTTTGTGCACGGAGCGTTCACTTCACCGCTGATTCCCTGCAAGATCTGTGCAGAATGGTTTGACGATCTGGCAACGTAAGAAGTCTCCTGTTCAACCGGTTAAACGATGGAGAGCGTAGCTGCACAGCTGCACTCAAGCATTGTGGCGACATTTGGAAGATCATAGGAACTGGTTTACAGGGGGATGCAAAGGTTTGGACACACCTTTACTGCCTGTTTGCTGCCAAAGTAAAGAGAGAAACCAGACTGCATAAAGTTATTGTTCCTCTGTTGTTTATTTGCAGTGAATGCAGCACTTTCAGTCCAGGCCATAGACTGTATATAATTACTGGACGTAGCTTCCGGTCTCTTCTGAATAGAGAAATGTGAAGCCAGGTGGGCGTGTCTTACCGTCGCCATCTTGCCGTGTCACGTACGTCGTCACTCCAGGAAAATACTAAAATGGGCACAGCGCGGCCGCGGGGCAAATGATTGACAGCTGACGTACTGTGGGCTAAACGCTAACTGAGCTAACACGAAACTAAGAGGAGCTAACAAAGATAAGCCCCCTAAGCGGCATGGTTAAGGTAAGACATGCTTACACTTGCAATTCGCTGACTAAACACCGCCGTTGTGCGACTCTGTAACAAACTGAGACCTTATTAAGAGCAAAGAAGGAGCTAACTAGGAGCCTCCGGTCGGCAGGCGGAGCTTCCGGTCTGCCGCATGTCAATCATAAGGACACGCCCTTAATTATATGTAATTTGAAGAATAAATAACATCTAAACGAATGAGTTATAAAAAAATTCACCCCTCTCACAGTTGACATGAAGGTAAACTTGACCTAATCTAAAATGATTTTTTGAACCAGGCTGTAAACCTGTTTATTTCTGCTGTGAAGTTGGCGTTTTTAACATGGGAGTCTATGGGGATTTGGTCGCTCTTGGAGCCAGCCCCTAGCGGATGAAGGGAGGATTACACTATTTCCAACAAGGAAGCGAGCTTCACTGTTCTGAGGCGGAGTTTGCCCCTTGGTCCAGGCCAATCAATGAGACAGACTCTTCTTCTTCCAGTTTTTTGTCTTGGTCAATGGTTGTTTCAGCGAACATTGCTCTCTAGTGAGTCATTGTTGTAACTGCAAGATGTTGTCGGGGGTGGGGGGTTACCCTAAGATCCTGCAGTTGAACAGCAGCTAAAAACTCTTTTATATCCAAGATTGCTGAGCAAGTTGTTGTGAACCAGCTTCATGACGTTCTGAATGAAAGTGGAAATCTTGATAAACTTCTATCCGGCTTCAGACATCATCACAGAGCTGAAACAGCTCTGCTCAAACTGTTAAAACACATTAGGTTGGATACTGACTTTGGTCCTGTATCAGTCCTGGTTCTGCTGGACCTCAGCTCTGCATTTGATCCTGTAGATCAGTGGTTCTTAACCATGGGGCCACGGCCCAAGCTTGGGCCTCGAGCGCCACCTAGAGGGCTTTCTTTTGCAGCTCATCCAGATGCCGCTGGAATTTTAACCAGGACTAAAAAGTATGGCATTGAATTGTGATATCGGAAAATATTGTATCATTTTTGGACCAATATTTTTTACAAACAAAATCTCGCAATATCTTGTCGCCTTACGAAATCTGGTGAGATCTTGTTCCATCAGCGTTGGTGCAGCATGTAGAAAAGTCTCTGTTATCCTGGAAGAACTTCATTTCCCAGCATTCCTTTCAGAGTCATGTGACTACGGTGCAGCTGCTGCTGCTACAGACTGACTTGCTTTGAAGCTGCTGATAATATGTCTGGTTTAAAGTGGTTGGTTAAGTTACCAAGTTGTTAGAAACTTTAGAATTAGACACATGTTGCTAGTATATCTGGCAGCCAGATGTCTAAAATATTAACCCTAGTTTTGGAGTGTGCACTATGTAAGCTCTTTTTGCAGCAAAATATTTCCTTTTCTTTGCTGCATCCACTATTTTTATCAAGAATCAGCTCCAGTCAACATTTAAAAAAAGAAAAAAAAGGTTTGCTACAATCGCTGAGTTTATCCCAACAAACGCTACGTCCTTAGCTCTGTCATTGGCTGGAGACAACACGCAAATCTCTGCCCAGAAACATCCCAAATACACCAAAATCAAAGGTAAAGGCGGAATACAGTCAGGGGGAGGGGAGTTGCAAACAAAACTCACCGCGACACGAAAGCAGAGGCACAAAGATGCAGATTAAGCTAGATTTCACTCACACAAGTGTAGCGCTTAGTTTCAGGGGGAAAACTCCGGACTCTACCTTTAAGAGAGATCAGACCTTTTTGGTTCAGTCTCTGGTGAACTCCGTTATATGGAAGTCCGATCTCCGGCTGCATTTCAGATATTAAAAAGTGCTCAGAGTCTTTCTCAGCATGAGTGCGAGTAGAAAATGAAGGAACCATCATTCTGTGGGTGTACTATTCCTTTAAGTGTTGGACAAAATCAGACATACGTAAAAAAGCCGATATTCAATGTCCCTAATTACAACAGAAACTATTTCCATGTTTCCATGTTTCCTCATTTCCAGTTATTTCTGCTTCTATCTACCTTCTATCCTCACAAACCAGCTCCTCCTCATCATCAGGAAGATCTTCTTTCTTCATTCCAGCCATAGAGGATCATTATTTTTCTTCTTTTCAGACACACATAGAACTTTCTGCTCACTTGTTGATCTTTGGCTGCTCCTGATTGGACATTACCGTCAGTTTAAGCTCTGATTGGTGGAGAGTTTGACAGGAAGTGTCTTCATCATCATGTCCAGGTCTACATAAAGGTCCCTTAGCAACATAGTAGTGATGGTGGTGTTTTTATGATGAAAATGGGATAAATGATGGAGTTATCATGGATCTTTGTGGATTTACCAGATAGTCTCTGACTAAACACGACATTTAGTTGCTGGATTGTAAACCTGCTGGATGGGATGGAAATCCTGGAAAACGTCCGTAGATCACCTAAAGGGCAAACTGTCCATGACAGAGTTACACACTACCGTTCCTGAAGAAGCGGTCTGGGGTGCCAGAGATCGAGCCGAGGTTTATGGGTAAAGAGCAGAGCACACTGCCCTGGAACCCACAGAGTCAGAGATTTTTAAAGGAAAAATGACCTAAAGATCGCTTCGATGTGGGAAACTGAGACTCTGCTGTAACCGTGTAATTCTGGCACTCCATGCAGCTAAATATGTTCATAACCAAAGAAATGACAAAAGAATAAAGCATGAACTGATATCTCTGAGTCTACAAATGAAAAAGGTGTAAATCCTCTTGAAGATGCATGAAAGCTGGAGGGTGGGGGTGCAGGACAAGCGCACATCAAAGGGTTTTATAAAACAAGAGGAGAATGAGTGCCGTGGCAACCGGAGGACAGGCTGGTGTGAGAGTGGAGAGAAACTGTCACACCACCTCAAACACAACCTCCCTTTGATAGAGTCGCTCTGAGACTGATCCTAAACACTCCTGACTCGCGGTACGAATCCAGGAGTCCATCGTCTGGATGCTGAACACCGCCGGCTCTCTGACATCATGGCCAGGAACAACCCTCACCGTTAAAGCAGGATGAACGATGGAGCGCTCATTCAGAGGAACCTCCGATGTCTGAGCCAAAGCAATGAAGTGTCGAGACCAGAGCTCGGAAATCATAAACCAGTTCATCAGAAACGGCAACGCATGGCTTCTCAGAACGTTGGACCAGCACCATCACTAAAACCTGCCCACCACAGATGGAAGCGGAGTTAGTGTGGTAAACTGGGTCAGGATCCGCGTTCAGGTTCAGATCTCTGGCTGGTGGGAAATGTCTGGACAGCGAACGGTTAAAGGTGCTAGACCTGATTCTGCACATTTTTGAACCATGAGCGAGGGGAACGTTTAGTTTGAACTGTAAGCCCCGCCCCTAACTCTTTCTCTCAGTGACAAATGCTCCTACTGTCCCTTATACTCTCCTTCCACTCCACATGCATGAAATAACGTGCACATCTCCTACTTGTGCACAAGGAAACTCGCACGATGAAACTTGCATCTTCCAGTGAATGTCATGTTTTGGTTGCAGTAAATGGCTGCAAAATCAGCTAAATGACATTTTCTGTCGCTTAATTCAGGGTTTCCTAATCCTGGTCCTCAGGGACCCCCGCCCTGCATGGATTCCAGGTTTCCAACTCCACCACACCTGATTCAGATCAACTCAACTGCTCATCAACTTCTTTGGAAGCTGCTAACGAGCCTTTCACCTGAGTCAGGTGTGTTGAAGTAGGAACGTCCTGAAAACCAGCTGAGCAGGGGTCCGTGAGGACCAGGATGGGGAAGCACTGACTTAATTCATAAACCGGTAGTTTACCGTAACTACAGCTATGTACACAGATGCACCCCCCTCCACTCACTCAGACAAACAACATTGGGTGACAAGCGCGATGTGACGTCTCTGGAGATGACAGCTGTCATCACGGCCAGCAGACGCGGGATCCCACAGAGACCATGACAAGATGAATAATAATAATAAAAACATTTAAAAACTAGAAAAGCACTCTGAGAGCACAGACCTCCACCAAGCAGCTCGACTCCCTCATCTTTGTGTGTTCTGGATCATCGAATCCTGAATTTTCTCTGATCCGGATCAACTTTGGAAACATTGTAGAACTCATTGAGATCCTTTCTTGTAATCTTTTACCAACACTCGGGCCATTTTTATGGAGTTATATGGAACAATTCCCAAAGTTTGGCCTATCAGGGTGATGATGTAAGAGTGTTCAGGCGTTGGTAAGGAGGTCTGATGTTCACCATGGGGGGGTCGGTCAGAACACACAGGACTCGCTGGTACAGTTAACTGTCTTTACTGGTCACTCTGAATCACAACAGCACAGTAATGCAACAAACGACAGGCTTCCAGGTGGAATTGCAGGTAGTTCAGGTGAATGTGGATGGAAGTGAGTGTGGTCTATAAACACAGAAACACAAAGAAGCCATGAGAAACATTCGTTCAGCAAAGAAACACATTCAAGCTATTAATTATTACTAATAAATCTTTCCAGTTAGGACTAAACATGCATATGTGTTCAAGGCTAACAGTTCCAGTAACTGGCATGTAGCAGGTCAGCTAGCTTAATAGCATAAACAGGCTCATGGTGAACGGAGGAAACTTCTGAATAAGCAGATCAGCTAAATAACATTAAGGCCCAATCCCAATTCTCTTTTTTACCCCTACCCCTTACCCCTTCCCCTTGGCCCTTGCACTTAAAACGAAGCTACAAGGGGTAGGGGTGAAAATCAACCCCTTCAAATTGGGACACCCCTTCAAGAATCACATACGTCATCAGTGATTCCGCCGGCTTGTGTGTAAGCAGATGTGCGCTGAGCTGTTGGCGCAAATCTGGAGAAATCAAGCCGTCTACAGCTGTGGATTAACGTTAACAAGCAAATTGGATTTTTGCATGACATCCCTGCCTGTGTTTTATCCCATGAAGACCAGCAGCAATGCTGCCGAATTTCTTATTGATCATCTAGATTATCAGGGCTGCAGAGCACCGCTGGTTTTCAGCCTGGTAGCGTTTATATAACTGAAGCGTCAATGTAGTACTCGCGATTTTTTTTCATGTGCATTTTGCAAAAAAAATGACCGTTAAACATTTAAACAGCATTAAACTAGACTATATAATGGTTTTCACACTTTTTAAACTTTATTTATGGAAAAATATTTACATTTGTGGATGTTTTTGGACTCAGTAGCAGCCATCGTCCCAGTGATTTTCATACCTCTTCGTTTGAAGTGTGCTCTCGAAAAATCTTCGTTTGAAGGGGTATATAGCCCTACCCCTTAGCCCTTCCCCTCAATCCTACAGGTATTGGGACACCCCTACCCCTACACATGAACGCGCAAAACGGAGGGGAAGGGCTAAGGGGTGAAATGGGATTCACCCTAAAGCTAAATAAACATCCTGTTCAGCAGAAATACAACTAGTTACTTCCAGTTCTTCACAGACTGGAAGCCATCTTCCACCTGATACAAGTCTGTCCAACCGTCCTCTGTCCTCGTTATTATTATTATTATTTACTACCACAAATCACAAGCAATATTTTGTTCAACTACATTATAATTTTGTAAATTTGTATTTGTTATCAGTTTCTTTACCTTCTTGATATTTGAATCACTATTGTGAATTTAGCCTTTGCTTTAATTGGGAGGGTGCACTCAGAAACAGAGGTACGAGACAGGAACATTTCTGTACCTGTAGGTATATTCTTTTACAAATGTTCTCTCAAAAGTACAATATTGTACTTTCATGAGGCCAGAAGTGTACCTTTAAACCAGTGATTCCCAACCCTGGTCCTCAAGGTACCCTATCCCGTAGACTTTCCATGTTGCCCTGCTAGGACCTTTCCATGTTGCTCTGCTAGGACCTTTCCATGTTGCCCTGCTAGGACCTTTCCATGTTGCCCTGCTAGGACACAGCTGATTCAAATCAAGTGTATCTCTGAGGAGCTCTGCACCCGTCTGCTGCTGACCCATTAATCAGCTGCCAGCTATGCTTTAACAGGGCAACATGGAAAGTCTTCAGTGTGCCTTGAGGACCGGGGTTGGGAATCACTGCTCTCAACTATGAAAAAGGCTCCAAAATAACATAAAAGGTCAAACTTGTACCATTCTAACCCTGCAGCATTGAAAAGTGTGTGTAGCAATACAATAACTATAAATAGCAGTACTTCTAAACAGTAGTATAATTATACAGATAGTTACTATATTATGATTTTCATAGAAATCATAGTCATAGTAATAATTTTGTTTTTGGTCTAATATTTATATAATAATTATTCATTTATTATTAGCATCTTTGATTGTTGTCATAATCTCTATTTTATTGACTTTTATTCATCATCTTTAATTGGTTTAATTCTACTTTAAAGGTAGAGTCTGAAGCCCCTCCAGTGTTTCTGTTTGCAAACAACAGCATTCAAGCTTAGCGCCCCCCCCCCCTCCCTCTCAGGCTAACGGCTGCCTCATTTTTCAGCCTATTCAGCTTCAACGACTCCTTCAGAGCTCAGAAGCGGCTACAGGCCAAACTATTATTAACCTGGTTTTCCAAACTGCATTATCTGAAGCTCTTACCTTTTCTTCGGTGCATCCACGGTGTTTCCTTCTTTCTTTCTTTTCCTTGGAGAGTTTGAGTGACGGGCGTCTGCTCCAATCATGAGCTTATTCCCACACAGCGTCATGCTCTTAGCTCTGTCATTGGCTGCTGATATAAACAGAAATCTCCACCCAGAAACGTCCCGAACACAAGAAAACAATACAAAAGAGTGAATTACAGGCAGGGGGGAGAAGTGCGTTCAAACGCACCACGGCGAGTAGAAGCCCAAAGGTTTGAGACGGATTTCACTTGCAAGTCTAATGTTTATTTTTTACGGGGGGAACTTTGGACTCTACCTTTAACTGGAACAACTTGATAAGGTACAGAAATGTCTTTCAAAGAGGACCACCCCCAGCAACAAGCTTTGTACCCTTTAAAGGAATATTCCACCCACAGAATGATGTAACTTTATCTTCCCCCCCCCCCCTCATGGTGAGAAAGACTCTGCAGCACTTTTTTAATATGTCAAATGCAGCCGGCGATCAGGAAGGCTTCTCGTTTCCCCCAACTTTCATATAATGGAGTTCACCGGGGTCCGAGCCAAAAAGGTCCATAAAAGTCCACAAAAACGTGTCAATATTCCTCCATACTGCTCGTCCAATGTAATCCAAGTGTCCTGAGTGGGTAGCGTCCAGAATTTACTGGAAACGACGTAATTTAGTAGATTTTTAGAGACTAAACAGTACTACATCAGTACTACATCAGTACTACATCTTACGTTCACAAAGCGCGCATATGCATGTTCATGAATCTAAGGAAGCCTCAGCGTTCAGAGCCTACTCTGCCGATAATACAAGCGTAGAAGAAGAAATTCTCTGTTTACATTGTGCTAAGAGCGACAGAGCTGCAGACAAACCGGGACAAACAGAAGAGGCTCCAAGAGGGGTTAGATATTGATTTAAAACAAAGAAAGAAAGAGAAAGAGAACGTGTGATCTCGTCTGCCACGGCTTCTGTAGTTTCGTGAACGTGCATCGGCGTGTTTGCAGGAGATGCGATGTAGTACTGCTGTAGTACTGATATAGTACTGATGTAGTACAGATATAGTACTGATGTAGTACTGCTGTAGTACTGATGTAGTACTGCTGTAGTACTGATGTAGTACTGCTGTAGTACTGCTGTAGTACTGATGTAGTACTGATGTAGTACTGCTGTAGTACTGCTGTAGTACTGATGTAATACTGATGTAGTACTGATGTAGTACTGCTGTAGTACTGATGTAGTACTGCTGTAGTACTGCTGTAGTACTGATGTAGTACAGATGTAGTACTGATGTAGTACAATTTATGCTCTAAAAATCTACTAAATGACGTCGTTTCCAGTAAATTCTGGACGCTACCCACTCAGGACACTTGGATTACATTGGACGAGCAGTATGGAGGAATATTGACAAGTTTTTGTGGACTTTTATGGACCTTTTTGGCTCGGACCCCGGTGAACTCCATTATATGAAAGTTGGGGGGAAACGAGAAGCCTTCCTGATCGCCGGCTGCATTTGACATATTAAAAAAGTGCTGCAGAGTCTTTCTCACCATGAGGGGAAGTGGAAGATAAAGTTACATCATTCTGTGGGTGGAATGTTCCTTTAAGTACAAACTGGTTCCTCTGTTTTTGAGTGAGTATGAATACTTTGGAGGACGACTGTGTCCCCGTCTCAGTAATGATTCTGTGTATCAAAGACAGGACCTGCATACGTGCTCTTGAACGCAGCTCAGGTAACTTCAGGTGTTGCGTAGCCTGTTGTGAGACTTGCTCCCCCGTAAAGTGACATGTGGAGGAGGGAAGGTTGTTTCATCCACAGAGAAGGCCTTCCTCCAGCACAGAAAACTAAATAAGTGACTCGGTGCAGCTCGTCAGCGTCTGACACAACGAGGTCTTTGTATTGTTGTTCTCAGCATTAATTAGATTGCCCCGGTGTTCATGTTTAACCCTCAGAGTCGGGAGCAGGAGGTACTCGGTCTCCTCAGCACACCGTTTATGAAGCAGAGCTCCCAAACCCGCTCAGCCCGCTGCTATTGATTTCTGGGCTCAGTAAGCCTCTTTCCTCCTCCGTTCTCAGCCCGTTAATCTCATTTATATCTGATGCTTTACATTATTCAGCTTTTCAAATTCAGCCTGAGTTGTGTTCTTTCTGGAGGTGCGTTGCAGCGTGGATGTGAAACCCCCACAGCGGTGATCTGTTGGAGCTGGAATACCGTGCTGCTGCTTCAGCGGCTTGTCGGGCTCCATCATCAGGATGAACGGGACGGCCTGCTGCTGTTAGCGCTGCTTTAGCTGCTTTAGCTGCTTTAGCTGCTGTTAGCGCTGCTTTAGCTGCTTTAGCTGCTTTAGCTGCTTTAGCTGCTGTTAGCGCTGCTTTAGCTGCTTTAGCTGCT
Organism: Atherinomorus stipes; assembly: GCA_023101725.1. Taxonomy (NCBI): domain Eukaryota; kingdom Metazoa; phylum Chordata; class Actinopteri; order Atheriniformes; family Atherinidae; genus Atherinomorus; species Atherinomorus stipes. The sequence continues at coordinate 54,976 of JALJCO010002721.1, forward strand.
TTAGCCGTCACTTTGCTCTTTGTGTTAGTGATGGCTGCATTTCCTCTGCAAAGGCCAATCACATGAACGGAGTCAGACTGATTTTTCCTGTTCGGAAGTCAGAAATCCTCTGACTCCTCCTCTGCTCCTACACCTCTGACTCCTCTTCTGACTCCTCCTCTGACTCCTCCTCTGCTCCTACACCTCTGACTCCTCCTCTGCTCCTACACCTCTGAGTCCTCCTCTGCTCCTACACCTCTGACTCCTCCTCTGACTCCTCCTCTGCTCCTACACCTCTGACTCCTCCTCTGACTCCTCATCTGACTCCTCCTTTGCTCCTCCTCCTCTCACTCCTCCTCTGCTCCTACACCTCTGACTCCTCCTCTGCTCCTACACCTCTGAGTCCTCCTCTGCTCCTACACCTCTGACTCCTCCTCTGACTCCTCATCTGACTCCTCCTCTGACTCCTCCTCTGCTCCTACACCTCTGAATCCTCCCTCTGCTCCTACACCTCTGACTCCTCCTCTGACTCCTCCTCTGCTCCTACACCTCTGACTCCTCCTCTGCTCCTACACCTCTGACTCCTCCTCTGACTCCTCCTCTGCTCCTACACCTCTGACTCCTCCTCTGACTCCTCCTCTGACTCCTCATCTGACTCCTCCTCTGACTCCTCCTCTGCTCCTACACCTCTGACTCCTCCTCTGACTCCTCCTCTGCTCCTACACCTCTGACTCCTCCTCTGACTCCTCCTCTGCTCCTACACCTCTGACTCCTTCTCTGCTCCTCCTCCTCTGACTCCTCCTCTGCTCCTACACCTCTGACTCCTCCTCTGCTCCTACACCTCTGACTCCTCCTCTGATCCTCCTCCTCTGACTCCTCCTCTGCTCCTACACCTCTAATTCCTCCTCTGATCCTCCTCCTCTGACTCCTCCTCTGCTCCTACACCTCTGACTCCTCCTCTGACTCCTCCTCTGCTCCTACACCTCTGACTCCTCCTCTGACTCCTCCTCTGCTCCTACACCTCTGACTCCTTCTCTGCTCCTCCTCCTCTGACTCCTCCTCTGCTCCTACACCTCTGACTCCTCCTCTGCTCCTACACCTCTGACTCCTCCTCTGCTCCTACACCTCTGATTCCTCCTCTGATCCTCCTCCTCTGACTCCTCCTCTGCTCCTACACCTCTGACTCCTCCTCTGCTCCTACACCTCTGATTCCTCCTCTGATCCTCCTCCTCTGACTCCTCCTCTGCTCCTACACCTCTGACTCCTCCTCTGCTCCTACACCTCTGACTCCTCCTCTGCTCCAACACCTCTGACTCCTCCTCTGCTCCTACACCTCTGACTCCTTCTCACCTCCTACATCTCTGACTCCTCCTCTGACTCCTCCTCTGCTCCTACACCTCTGAGTCCTCCTCTGACTCCTCCTCTGCTCCTACACCTCTGATTCCTCCTCTGCTCCTACACCTCTGACTCCTCCTCTGATCCTCCTCCTCTGACTCCTCCTCTGCTCCTACACCTCTGATTCCTCCTCTGATCCTCCTCCTCTGACTCCTCCTCTGCTCCTACACCTCTGACTCCTCCTCTGATTCCTCCTCTGCTCCTACACCTCTGACTCCTCCTCTGACTCCTCCTCTGCTCCTACACCTCTGACTCCTCCTCTGACTCCTCCTCTGCTCCTACACCTCTGACTCCTCCTCTGACTCCTCCTCTGCTCCTACACCTCTGACTCCTCCTCTGACTCCTCCTCTGCTCCTACACCTTTGACTCCTCCTTTGACTCCTCCTCTGACTCCTCCTCTGCTCCTCCTCCTCTCACTCCTCCTCTGCTCCTACACCTCTGACTCCTCCTCTGCTCCTACACCTCTGACTCCTCCTCTGCTCCTACACCTCTGACTCCTCCTCTGGTCCTACATCTCTGACTCCTCCTCTGACTCCTCCTCTGCTCCTACACCTCTGACTCCTCCTCTGCTCCTACACCTCCGACTCCTCCTCTGCTCCTACATCTCTGACTCCTCCTCTGCTCCTACACCTTTGACTCCTCCTCTGACTCCTCCTCTGCTCCTCCTCCTCTGACTCCTCCTCTGCTCCTACACCTCTGACTCCTCCTCTGCTCCTACACCTCTGACTCCTCCTCTGCTCCTACACCTCTGACTCCTCCTCCGCTCCTACATCTCTGACTCCTCCTCTGACTCCTCCTCCGCTCCTACACCTCTGAGTCCTCCTCTGACTCCTCCTCTGCTCCTACACCTCTGACTCCTCCTCTGCTCTTACATCTCTGACTCCTCCTCTGCTCCTACACCTCTGACTCCTCCTCTGACTCCTCCTCTGCTCCTACATCTCTGACTCCTCCTCTGCTCCTCCTCCTCTGACTCCTCCTCTGCTCCTCCTCCTCTGATTCCTCCTCTGCTCCTCCTCCTCTGACTCCTCCACTGTTCCTCCGCTGACTCCTCCACTGCTCCTACACCTCTGACTCCTCCTCTGCTCCTACACCTCTGACTCCTCCTCCGCTCCTACATCTCTGACTCCTCCTCTGACTCCTCCTCCGCTCCT
>JALJCO010002721.1:60000-235000 GCA_023101725.1 Atherinomorus stipes
TGTATATATATATACGTATATATATATATATATGATATGTATATATATACGTATATATATATACGTATATATATATATACGTAAATATATATATATATATATATATATATATATATATATATATATATATATATATATACGTATTTATATATACATATATATATATATATGCATGTGTATATATATATATACGTATATATGTATACGTATATATATATCTATACGTATATGTATATATATATGAGAAAGAGAGAGATGTGTTAATTACTGGTTCATTTCATTTCAGCAAACTTGCATCATTCATTCCTCTGAATAAACTTCAGTCACTCAAGTGAATGAAAACTTCTACAGTATTGTGTACATATACATACTTTCATGTTTTAATGTCCATCCTCCACTTTGGTTTCCAGTCCAGCTTCCTGAAAAGAAGTGATGAATTGTAAGTTGCTGTTGCTTAGTAACAGGACGTTGGTGTGGACGTGGTTTTAGTGAAAATGGTGTCTGACCAGCAGCTGCTGGATAACTGGTTTAAACTGGGATGAGCAGGAACTGGAGAGCAGTCACATGACACACCCAAAATCAGATATAAATCCTTCATCATCGTCATCATCATTCTTACAGGTAAACTGGATTATTTGTCCAGAACATGTTGTGTCGACACTGAAACGGGTGAAAGGAAGGCAAGTTCACATTTCATGTGCAGGACAGTTCAACGTCATCGCGGGCTGCAGAAAGAAACGAAGACATTAAAAAAGCATGATTTAAAGCCCAAACCTTTCTTTCTTAGCAGAGACCAGATCTTCTGACTCTGGAACTGATAAAAGACTGGATGTGGATGGCCTGAGGGGACTGGAAGGTTTGTGTCGGGTCAGGAGGGGGTGGAAGGCGGATTATAGCTGATATGAGACCAGATGAGGAGCTGGAGACGATGCAGGAGACGTTGTTCTGCCTTCATAACTAACCATTTCTAATCATAACACTGACAATTTAGTTTGCATGATTGGAAAATGGATGTCATATTAAATAATGTTTCCAAGTAGGGATGTTTGAGATTGACCTTTTTACCGATATCTGATTACCGATATTGTCCACCTCTTAATTTTCAATATCAACCGATACCAATATCTGCAGACAACTGTGAGGTTGTATCTCATCTTCTGAAGGATAAAACTATATTCTGCTCCGAGAGCAAAGATCCCGAAATAGCTTTAACTCAGTTCATTTGGACATCTGGCTGCCACATATCAGATACTACCATATATCAGATACTAGCAGGTATTAGATACTACCATATTTCAGATACTAGCAGGTATTAGAGACTACCATATATCAGATACTAGCTGACCACAGCTGTCTCTGTTAGCATTAGCTAGCATGAACCACAGCTGTCTCTGTTAGCATTAGCTAGCATGATAACGTTATGCGGTGCCTCATTTTCGGGAGCATAGATACGTGAAATAAAGTGTCAGATTAATGAGTGTTCACCATAATTTACCGTGTTTTTGTTGTTGGGGATTAAATCCAGTGTTTTCTCCACCTTGGCAGCAAGTTATTCCTCCTCTGCTCTGATTGGCTGATATTCCTCCCCGATACGAACACACTGACATCAGTGGACTGAGCAGCACCGTCCACTTTTGTCACAGACGGCAGAAATCTTCATGAAATAAATGTCTGTGATCTTCTTCTTCACTTATTACCACATTAAAGTTTTCCTCTGACGTTCCAACAACCAGGAATGTGACGTCCTTCCACATTTCCTCCATGTTGGGAAGAAAAACATCCCATTCTCATCTGTTCTAGTTACACATGGACAGAAAGGCCCCCCCCCCGGTGATGGTGGACGGTCTAGGTGTGGCGTTTGGCTGGATCATACATGCTGGACCAACGCTGATGGAACAATCTCTCGCGGGTTTTGTTAGTAAAAATATCGGCCCAAAACACCAACACCGATATTTTGCAATATGACATCTTAATGCTGATATTGGCAGATGATATCGAACATCTCTTTGTAATCTTTGACCTCTTACTGAAATCAGCAGAAACATTTCTGTGGTCGTAGTTTTGAGCAGTTCTTAAAGCCGTTTGTTTAAAAAGCGAGCGGAGAAGCTGATGTTTGAGGATCATCCAGCAGTTCGTGTGCACGTCCGTCCTCACCAGTGGGTGGTAAACTTCACGAGCGGTAAATAACTGTGACAGTTATCACTGCAGTGCTTTCCCAGTGGGAGGCTCTGACCCGTTTGCTCGGCTGATCCAGGTCTGGACTCACGTCTGAGTGGGAGGCGTTTGTATGGAAGTACTCAGAAGTAGTACCGGGTAGTAGTTCGAGTTATATGGATTCTCAGGCCCTTCACAGGTGAATATTCGACATCCGGGAGACAAATATCACTCCAGTTTCTACATTTCCTGCATTTATATTTGGAATAAACAAAATGAACGACATATAAAACAGGACTGTCGTGAGAATCAGATTTTAGAAAGAAGTTGTTTGTTTTGCCAGATTTATACATAACGATGTGATTTTTACCGGTTTCAGGCTGCACCCGGTCACTTTGCATGTATCTCACCAGATCCGGATGTGAGTGTGTGTCGTGTTCGGACCTGCATTCAACCTGCACGTCCAGAATCTGATAAATGCATCGATTTCTATGCCAGTGATATCCTGCTGAGGCAGAAAGATCACAGAGAACACAGTATCTGACTGGAGCTGAACCCACCGACACGTCTCTGAGCTTCTGGTACTAATGAGCACGCTCACAAGTCCACGTCTGTGCGGACGGGAGACCCCGTGTCACCCCCTGCAGCAGAGAGACCAGAGCAAACAAGCAGGATGAAAACACGGACGTAGCAGAGAGGATGTGTCCGACCCGCTGAGACCAATATTGATCATCTGCTCTCTGCCTCATTAACCAATGACATGGACACGGCTGTCTTTGGTCAAGCTGCTCACAAAGATCCGTCACAACATGCCGTGCAGCTGGTGTCATGCATGCAGGGGGGGGGGGCGTGGATCACGTTTGTCTGTGCATCCAGAAAAGGCGGCTTCCTGCCTGGAATTTGGAGTTTAATGGGAGAAATGTTGCGCTTTGACATTTCCTGAGCAGAGATTGACAGAATGAATGCTGTCTTCCAGGGCCTGCTCCTCTGCATCATGAACAAGATGAAGAACTTTAAGAGGCGTTTCTCTCTGTCCGTCCCTCGCACCGAGACCATCGAGGAGAACGAGTTCACCGAGCAGATCAACCAGCTCAACATGAAGCACACGCAGGGTAAGAAGGCTGTCAGCCGCCTGGCCGTAAGGAGGGCTGCAGACGTCAGGCGGGAACGGCGACTTACATTTACTCTAGTGCATTTACTCCATTCACACTTACTCTGGTGCATTTACTCCAGTAATATTTACTCCAGTTACATTAACTCTGGTGCATTTACTCCAGTAATATTTACTCCATTTACATGTACTCTGGTACATTTTCTAGAGTATATTTACTTCACTTACATTTACTCTAGTGCATTTACTCCAGTAATATTTACTCCACTTACATTTACTCTGGTACATTTACTCCAGTACATTTACTCTAGTGCATTTACTCCAGTAATATTTACTCCAGTTACATTTACTCTGGTGCATTTTCTAGAGTATATTTACTCCAGTTACATTTACTCCAGTACATTTACTCTAGTACATTTACTGCAGTACATTTACTCTAGTGCATTTACTCCAGTAATATTTACTCCATTTACATTTACTCTGGTGCATTTACTCCAGTGACATTTACTCTGGTGCATTTTCTAGAGTTTCTAGAGTTTATGTACTCCACTTACATTTATTCTGGTGCATTTTCTAGAGTATATTTACTTCAGTTACATTTACTCCAGTACATTTACTCTAGTGCATTCACTCCAATAATATTTACTCCATTTACATTTACTCTGGTGCATTTTCCTAGAGTATATTTACTTCAGTTACATTTACTCTGGTACATTTACTCTAGTACCTTTACTCTAGTGCATTTACTGCAGTATATTTACTCTAGTGCATTTACTTCAGTAGATTTACTCCAGTTACATTTACTCTGGTACATTTACTCCAGTACCTGTACAGGAGTCAGTTTATGAGGAACAGCAACTCTGATAGAAAGCTTTTGTTCATCTGCATCCTCCTCATGTGTAATCAGGTCTATTTTGTGAAAGTCCACAGAAGTGGAGCCAGATGTAGCAGACAGAGCAGCACCACCAGATGATGGTTTCCCTCCTGGTTCTGGTCCTGGTGGAGGTTTTCTTGGCTGGTTCTGGTCCTGATGGAGGTTTTCCTTTCTGGTTCTGATGGAGGTTTTCCTTCCTGGTTCTGGTCCTGATGGAGGTTTTCTTGGCTGGTTCTGGTCCTGATGGAGGTTTTCTTGGCTGGTTCTGGTCCTGGTGGAGGTTTTCCTTCCTGGTTCTGGTCCTGATGGAGGTTTTCTTGGCTAGTTCTGGTCCTGGTGGAGGTTTTCTTGGCTGGTTCTGGTCCTGATGTAGGTTTTCTTGGCTGGTTCTGGTCCTGGTGGAGGTTTTCCTGGCTGGTTCTGGTCCTGATGGAGGTTTTCCTTCCTGGTTCTGGTCCTGATGGAGGTTTTCCTGGCTGGTTCTGGTCTTGATGGAGGTTTTCCTGGCTGGTTCTGGTCCTGATGGAGGTTTTCCTGGCTGGTTCTGGTCCTGATGGAGGTTTTCCTTCCTGGTTCTGGTCCTGATGGAGGTTTTCTTGGCTGGTTCTGGTCCTGATGGAGGTTTTCCCTCCTGGTTCTGGTCCCGATGGAGGTTTTCCTTCCTGGTTCTGGTCCTGGTGGAGGTTTTCTTGGCTGGTTCTGGTCCTGATGGAGGTTTTCTTGGCTGGTTCTGGTCCGGATGGAGGTTTTCTTGGCTGGTTCTGGTCCTGGTGGAGGTTTTCTTGGCTGGTTCTGGTCCTGATGGGGCTTTTCCCTCCTGGTTCTGGTCCTGATGGAGGTTTTCTTGGCTGGTTCTGGTCCTGATGGAGGTTTTCTCGGCTGGTTCTGGTCCTGATGGAGGTTGTCTGGTCCACCGTCTCCTGGTACAGCTCCAGATGGAGGACTGAATCAAAGATCTGATTGGCTGGTTTCCTCAGGTCATTTTCCTCCATGTATGTTCCCAGCTACAGTTTTGGTGTGATTTACATCAGACTCGTCCACCTTGGGTCTTTTTCTCTCAGTGATACAGAGAACTGTGAAATTCCATTTCTGTAACCGTGTAGGATGTTTTGCTTTCGTTCCTCCAGACTGTTTATGAGCTGTTTGGTTTCGGTTAATTGGGCAGATTTAAATATCAGAGTCTGAGCTCCTCGTCTTCCTCTTTCACTTGGTATCAATGACGAGACGCTTCTGACCAATAACAGAGTTCAGATTTCAGTCTTTCTGGTTTTAAACAGCAGAACTTCTGCTTCTGCAGCGGAACCTCACAGCTTAGCCGGGTTTTCCTGCTATGACTGGTACCACCACGGCGCCACAGCGGATCAGCAGCTTCCAGGGGAAATGAGGTTTACGCCAGGATAAGAAGGATTAGGAAATGCAAAGAAACACAACAGCTCCAGAATTAGGTCTGTGGGTGGGTCTGCCTCACGAGTTCAGCACATACAAACAGATGCATGCTATTGATGAAATTCTCATGATTAACTCCTCCATGACTTCTTACATGTGTAGATTGTTTCTGTGGAGGTGACGTCCACGACCAGGGATGCTTTCCAGTTACATTAAAGGAACATTCCACCCTCAGAATGATGTAACTTTATCTTCCACTTCCCCTCATGGTGAGAAAGACTCTGCAGCACTTTTTTAATATCTCAAATGCAGCCGGAGATCAGGAAGGCTTCTCGTTTCCCCCCAATGGAGTTTGCCAGGGTCCGAGCCAAAAAGATCCATAAAAGTCCACAAAAACTTGTCAATATTCCTCCATACTGCTCGTCCAATGTAATCCAAGTGTCCTGAGTGGGTAGCGTCCAGAATTTACTGGAAACGACGTCATTTAGTAGATTTTTAGAGACTAAACAGTACTACATCAGTACTACATCAGTACTACATTGCATCTCCTGCGAGCACGCCGATGCACGTTCACGAAACTACAGAAGCCGCGGCAGACGAGATCACGCGTTCTCTTTTTCTTCCTTTCTTTCTTTCTTTTAGATCAACATCAACCCCTCTTGGAGCCTCTTGTGTTTCTCCCGGTTTGTCTGCAGCTCTGTCGCTCTTAGCACAATGTAAACAGAGAATTTCTTCTTCTACGCTTGTATTATCGGCAGAGTAGGCTCTGAACACCGAGGCTTCCGTAGTTTCGTGACCGCGCATGTGCGCGCTTCATGGACGTAAACAATACTCCTTTTTAGACTCTAAAAATCTACTAAATGACGTCGTTTCCAGTAAATTCTGGAGGCTACCCACTCAGGACACTTGGATTACATTGGACGAGCAGTATGGAGGAATATTGACAAGTTTTTGTGGACTTTTATGGACCTTTTTGGCTCGGACCCCGGTGAACTCCATTATATGAAAGTTGGGGGGAAACGAGAAGCCTTCCTGATCGCCGGCTGCATTTGAGATATTAAAAAGTGCTGCAGAGTCTTTCTCACCATGAGGGGAAGTGGAAGATAAAGTTAAACCAATAGGGTGAACTATTCCTTTAAGTTGCCTCCTGCACTCTGGTTAAGACCAAAAACATCAAACATGTAAATAAAACATCACATTCAGCGGAGATGCTGATCATTCCTAAATGAAATCCATCCTTCTTTCTGTCACAGGAAGACTTCAGACTTCATCAGTAAATCCTTTTCTAGGGCAGCTTCGGAGTCGGTCAGCCTCTCATCACAATGTCAAGCTTCTGGAAAAGTCCACCTTAAAAATGTTTTTAGCCTGAGACCAAGTCTGTTCCTCCTCCTTCAGCTGCCGTAAAAACTTTCAGCCCGAGTGTACCGAGAAGTGCAGACCGCCGCAATACATGCTATGCTAGCTGAACTTAGCTGTAAGCGGTAACTAACCAATCAGGGAACAGAAAATGTTGAGGTCATCGTGGGCCCGCGAGCTGGCTCGGTGAGGCAAATCTAAAATCTGATTAGTTGAAGAAAAAGTCCATTTTTGTGGGCCAGCACGGCTGAGTCTGAAGGGCCTGGGCAGATCAGACTGACATGGCGACACAGAGGCTGAAATCTGATTGGACAACATACATGTAATGGAAGCAGCACAGCCGAGAGAAACGCTGAGAAACGAAGAGAATGATAGCCGGGAATCAAATAATACAGTTGCAGAAAATAAAATGAGAATTTAGGGTGTAAATGTAGGTTAGAGCTTCTGATGGTGTTCAGGCCAGCAGAGGCCTTCCTGGACCTGACAGACCACTGCTGTCCAAAGCAATCCCTGCTGACCCACCATGGGTCCATGTTCTGGTTCTTTGGCCCACTCTGAAATCACCCCTCTTAACATGGATGCTTACTGAGTCTGACTCAGCCGGTAAAATCAGAACCGCAGGGTCATGGTGGGATAGGTTCTGGACCGGTGCGTGGTCTGACGTGGAGTGACACGAAAGTAAAAGCTTTATGGATATTTGGTCTGAAGAAAGCAGATCCAGCTCCTCGTAATTATGCACAAAAATGATGTTTTGTGGAGGAGACGGACGTTGGAAACACGTTACAGGAACTTAGACTGAAACAAACCTGTCTTCGTGAGGAAAATGCTGCTTGTGTCTGAATATTTCCGGAGGACGGTACCTGCTGCCTGACTCATTCCTCACATCTGTCCGGTCCTCCGGTCCTGGACTCCCTCACGGTTACGTAATGATGAGGAATGACAGCAGGAACACGGACATGTCAGGGTGGATCTAAAGCACTTCATGTGTCACTAGATGTTTTTTTAAAGAATAATAACTTGATCTAATGAACTTCTGTGACAGCGAGTTATTTATTCCTCGTTCCTAAAGCCGTCATGAGCCAGCTGAAGCTGATGTAGCTCTGATAAGTCAGCCGAGCCGACGGCTTCATGGCTGCAGTTCAGTTTTAAACCTTCTCAGTCACCACTTTAGTTAAAGGGACTTGAGGCAAAATTAAGAAACGAAACTCGCGACTGCCGCAACTGGTGCTTCAGGTACCTGCAGCCCCCACCAAGCCGTCACGGGAGCACAAACTGAAGCTATAATGCTGTTTACTCACCATTTCCTCCGTAGTTATACTTTTTAGTGTCTTTCAGTTGATCTGGATCGTTTGCTGACGGCAGAAGAATCCATAACAATCGCTTACAGTGTTTGAATTTACCGCGACCGTCTTCTTCCTGGATCAGAACTGCAGATGTAACGTTAATGACGTCACGTCTGCAGGGCAGCGCAGGAAATTCAGACACCGAATTGCAGCTTTATGCAGCACACAGCCTGTTCAAGGCAACGGAGAGAAACGTGGTGGAAACATTATTTTTGGTATTTAGCGCTTCATCACCCATTAGTATGAAAAAAAGGGACATTCATGTTTGGTTTTTTTCAAATTCCTGCCTCAAGTCCCTTAAATACAAGCAAAAATATCCTTTTTTTTTACTTATTGTAAGAGTGGCCAAGATTTTTTTGTTTGTAATAAGCAAAAGAATTTTGCTAATGGGACAAGCAGAATTTTATTGATAAGATTTCCTGAAATAAGATGACTTAAAGCAAGATCTTATAACTTACTGAAATGTTCCTCTTTAAGTAGTTTTGTCTTATTTGGAGTGTGATGAGATATTTTGACCAGAAATTAGAAAAATATACATGGTAAGATTTTTTTTTGCAGTGCAGCATGATGCAGCATGATGAGTCTTTCTTCTCATAACAAGACGTGGAGCAGAGAACCGTCCAGATCTCCCAACAATCGGTCTGTCTGCTCATATTAGTGTTGCCTTCACTGGACCTAATTAGCATCAGATCAAAGCATCAGTGTAGCTGTGATATTCAAATGACCAGTGAACAGGTCGCCGTCTCATCCCCCGTTCAGGCTGTGGGCTGCAAAGATTACCTTACCTCCAGCATATGTGAGAGGAAACGTTTAGCTGGAGGAGATTCAGAGAGAAGGTGCCGCTGCAGGACGATGGTTAGACTCGGGTTAAACTTTGTACTGCTCGTGTAGCCGTGGCTCACCGACACGATGACTTATTTCATTTAAAGGTTGGACGCAGAACACGGACACAATAGCAACATCATGTGTGTCCAGGTTGTCGTAGCAACGGTAAACATAACTCCAGCTGTTGGATTGCCAGGTTACTGCACGAGTCTGGGCAAAATGTAAATCACGATGTTTTGCTTGAAATTGAGATCACGATTCTCTGGCATGATTTTTTTCCCCCAAATCTTTATTGCACAAATAAACTTAAACAAAACAAACTATTCAAAAGGTAGTTCAAAATAAAGCAGTCTGCACAAGAGCTTTGTTGGAGCACTTCTTTGCCAGATGAATAGTTGTTAGGGCTGGGAATCACGAGGTGCCTCGCGATACGATACTATCATGATATTTTGCCTACGATATCGATAATATCCCGATACAGTGATTCTGCAAAAATCAATATATTGCAATAAATTTATCCACGATAGACCACAGTATTTGTCCCTGAAGACATTCCAAATATATTGACCAAAGTGAATCCATGTGAAATGAATTACAAAATATTATCAATCAATAGCACATAAGTGACATCAGTTCACATGAAATGAGCAAAACAGTAAAACAAAGTGCACAGTGGTTCTTCTTAAGGGAGCATATAAAACATTTCAGTCATTATTTTATCATAATCTCAAACAACTGGGTGGTCTACGAAAACCTGGACACACATTTTAATTTGTACTTTACACCATGTTTAAAGTTTAATCTGAACCTGTAACTTTTCTACATGCTGAACCGCTGCAGACAGAACGAAATCTCGCGAGATCTCACTGTTCTTACAAAATCTTGTGAGATTTCATTAGCAAAATATCGATACAGCGTTTTTTAATATTGATATGATATCTCAACATAAAATATTACAATATTTCAGAGTATCGATATTTTGGCACACCCCTAACAGTTCTAGTTCTTTAGCATTGGTTAGGTAAAATCTGTGAAGAATGGAAACTTTTTTTTGTGATGCAGCTCGTGATTAAAAAGGCTTCAGGATCACTGTGGGTTAAAATGAGATCACATTGAGATTGCGATTTTTTTAACGATTAATTGTGCCGCCCTACTGCTGATACATCAGTGACCAGCAGCCTGCAACGTGCCCAACACGTACTGCAGAGTTTATAACTGACCGCTAACGTTAGCCATGTTAGCCATCAGTTAGCTTACTGATCCAGGAGAAAAGTCGCCATTTCCTCGTTTTGCTGCTGTGGAAATCGTTTGTGGGTCCATCTAGTATAGCTTCACCCGCATTTCCTCTAGTTGTTGCCCTTTCTTAGGTCACTCCTCTTCTGAGACGGATATTGATATCTCTGCTGGACTCCACCAGTTCTCCCAGTACCAGCCAAGCTGTGCTGAACACACCACTACAGCATAGAGATGTATCTGGCAACCCACCATGGCGGCCTGTGTTGGCTTGTAGATGTAAGCATAGCCCCATTGTCCAACCGTTAACATTTATATTAGATTTCGGGCTAAATATAGTTTTTTAAGGAAACGTTCTACTTTCATTCTGCAGCCTCTAAACGCCTCGTGGAGGCACCGCACTTTCCTGACTATAGAGTTCACCTGAATACAAAGTACACGCAGTAGAAAACGAGATGTGTACATATGCAGGCTGCTGCGCATTGTCAAAAACCTGCAGGTGTCCAGGTTGTTAGATGAGTGCCAGTGACAGGCTGGTTAAGGAAATAAACGTTGGTGCTGCCGTCTCCATCGTCTCACCGGTGAACACTGATGGCAAGCTTACGACAGATCTGTTATGTCTGTCCATCTGTCATGACAGATGGACAGACGGGCCTGTCGGTAGCACGTTTCCACAAACCATCTTCAAAATTCCAGCCGTGGAACGCATAACTCAGCAGCACCAGTTCTGAGGAGGACCAGAGGGAAGGAACACATCGCACCAGTTTTAAAATGGCTGCATTGGCTCCTCGTGGGTTTCAGGGTTGATTTTAATCTTCTTTCATGGTTTATAAATGTCTTCATGGTCTTGGACCTTCTTATTTATCTGACCTGCTTTTAAACTGTGAACCCTCGTGGACCCTGAGGTCCTCTGGTTCTGGTCTTCTTGTCGTTCCCAGAGTCTGAACTAAAACTCACAGCGATGCCTCGTTCCACCACTACAGTCCAGGGGTCTCATTTATAAGCTGCTTACGCACAAAACAGAGCCTGAAAGTGGCGTAAGTGATTTTTCACGCAAAGTTTCTGATTTATAAAAGCAAACCTGACGGGAGAACGTGCACACCTGCACGCAAACTCTGAACCTTGCACACAAACACTTTGGAGACAGGAAACTGGCGGTGCCGCTGGTGATGATGAACTTCAGCCACGTTTATGCATTTAACCATCATATCAGACTCTAGACCCTCGTAAACCCCGTCTGTTCCTGGATTGAGAGTTACAGTATATCTTCAATTATACAGCGATGGCACTTATTGGGAGGTTAACTGTAACAGATGTGTAACAACAGTCTATTTGTAATTACTGAGTAAACATAAATTCTGCGGTGACACTTAAGTTTTAAGACACACTTTTGTCCTTAAGTGTGACTTAAAGGTGCCATGACATCAAATTTCACTTTTCTGGGGTTTTCGGTGTATAATATGATCTGTTGTGCACTGATGAGGCCATGTGAATGTCAGAGTGAGAATCAAAGTTCCTGTTTATGGTTATGGTCTGTCAGCTTTGTCTCTCTGCTCAGAAAAAGTTGAATCAGACAGCAGCTTATCATTCTACGTAGTTCTATCATTCTACGTAATTTAATTGCTCCAATAAGAGCACACTATCAAGTAAACAGCCCCCCCCCCCCCCCCCCTCTCTCTCTCTCTCCTAACGGTTTATGCACCGTCCGCTCCCCCCTCCCCTCCCTGTCTGATTCAGCTTCGTGTATGGAGCTAGTAGTAACTTCTGTGCAGTCAGGTCTGGATTTTCAAACAAATGGATTTAAAAGCAAACTTCTGCAGTAACACTGAGGGAGGGGGCCACAACCTTGTCATTACCTGTAAGTTTATCTATTTTCTAAATGCTGTCTTGTCTGATAAACGTAGCTCACTGTCTGAATTGTTGCTAGCAGTTAGCCTTCAGCAAACTCCGACCGCAGCTTGACCTAGATTCTCCAAATAAGGTCATAGCAAAATAAGGTGTAGCCAATCAAAATGAAGTCAACGTGGTCTCCGGGTAAAGCTCCATATCATCACCGGACCCAACTGTATTACTGAGGAAGTGAGGTCTGGCGTTTCAAAACAATACTCCGCTGTAAAAAATGCAGTTTTTTTCTTTGGAGTATTTACATATGCAGTAATGCCAACAACATAAACTAGTTTTTAACTGCTATGTCATCACTCCTTTAAGGACAAATATCATAGCAATGCATAAAAAGCTAAATTGGTTATTGGTCCAAGACAGACTTTTGTACTCACTAACTGTTGTTATTAGAAATATATCTGTATTAAAAATACCTTATACTTTATTTACAAACCTTACTTTTAGTGCTGAGAATCATGAATATATAACCAGACATGTAACTGTGTGTGTATGTGTGTGTGTATATATATATATATATATATATATATATATACAGTGTATATAATCTATATATATCTATATATATATATAGATATATATACTTTGATATAATTGTATCAAAAAGTGTAAATTAGAGTGCATTAGAAAAATGTGTGTTTTAGAAATTTGTTCACATGATAACATGTATAGTGTCATGGTTTAAGGAAGTGTATGAACATCAATGCAAAGGTAAAAAATACAGTATATACAGTATGTGAATGTAAAGAAGAATGTAATGGCAACAATAAGGGTAAAATGAACTGGTTAGATTACACGGTTCTATGACTGTGAGGAAGTACAAAATCTTACTGACTTGCTGTGTTTTATAGTTTGTTTTTGATAAATTTTTAATTATTTGTGTATATTTTTGTTTTGATTATTGGTTATTTTCTTTTTAATGTCCATATAATTTTATTTTATTTTATTTTATTTTTTTGTTGGACCCCAGGAAGAATAGCTGTAGCTTGCTACAGCTAATGGGGATCTTAAATAACCTAAACTAAACTAAACACTCATGCGTAATTCTTCACTATGGACGCGCTGCACTGCTGGAAGATTATGGTGAGAGGAGGATCAGGATGGAGAGATTTTTTAGAGAGCACGAATATCTCCTGGGCCATGATCACTGACTGATACCGATAGATTCCCCAGAGCAACCTTTCCCAAACTGGGAATTCCTGGATAATTTCAGAGGGTCGGCAAACCGTTATAATTGCTGTAAACTAAATCAATTTAGAGTTTTTATTGGGGCTCTCGAAATAAATCTACCAATGCAGGGAGATTAATCTGTAATATAAACAAATTAATTTGTCAAGAAATAAATTAGGCAGCTGCCCCCGCGACCCCGATCCCGGATAAGCGGAAGAAGACGGTACGGTAAGAAATAAATTATAGCCTTACTACTATTAATAAAAATCACAATTTGTATTTGTAGTATTGGTTCCCAAGGATGATCCTGCATCATATGGCTGCAGTCGCTGCTGCGCTAACTCATGTTTCATTTGTAATGTTAATAACTTTGAAGCAAATGGCAGGTTTGGTCATTGTCTCATCATCAACTGCAGTCATCACATCTGGTTTTAGGACTTTTACATCCTCTTCATAAACAGTTTGAGCAGTCAAACATCTCCCAGGTTGGTGGCTGGTGAGATGATGCTGCATGGTGATCAGGAGCAGAGATGATACAGAACATCATACAGAACATACTAGTACATCCGCTGGTACGACAGCTGGGGCAGCAAACAGTCATACTGAGGGGACCTTCTCTTCCACACAAACCTGCATCCCTGCAGCTGTCGTCGCCGTGGACACAAGGCCGTGCTTCCACTCTGAGGCAGCTGATGCGCAGCACAACAGCAAGGCGGCCATTTGAAGCCGAAGATCAAACCACTCCCTAAACGTCACAACAGGTTGCTGAAAAGATGCCGGCCAGCAATCAAACACATTCTCAGGGTCGCATGATGAGGATCAAAATCCAGTTTTCACACCACTGCTGAAGATGAAGAAAATGTTGAAGCTGCTGAAGATGCTAACAGTGATGAAGATGCAGAAAATGATGAAGATGCTAACAGTGCTGAAGATGCTGAAAATGATGAAGATGCTAACAGTGCTGAAGATGCTGAAAATGATGAAGATGCTGGAAATAATGAA
The DNA here is from genome assembly GCA_023101725.1 of Atherinomorus stipes. Lineage (NCBI taxonomy): Eukaryota > Metazoa > Chordata > Actinopteri > Atheriniformes > Atherinidae > Atherinomorus > Atherinomorus stipes. The sequence continues at coordinate 74,354 of JALJCO010002721.1, forward strand.
GATGCTAACCCCGTGTTCACACCGGACGCGAATAAAATCATCCGCGCGAATGAATTACATGTTAAGTCAATGTGTAGGCGCGAATTGACGCGCCTTTGCTTGGCGCGGCGCGTTTCACGCGAATTCGCGGCGCGATGAGCCCCAAACGCGCGTCTAACTCGCGCGAATGAGGCGTTTTACTCGCGCGAAAGAGGTGTCTTATTCGCGCGAATAGAGCGTATTTCGCCTATTCGCTCGAGTTGAAAAAATTGAACTCGAGCGTTTTTGACGCGCAAATAAACGAGCCCCGTCATTGAAAATGAATGAGACGTGATGTGAACGGACCGGCGCTCTGCAGCTCGCTGCTCTCTTCAATAGTAAAGAAGGGGAAAGTGCTTTTCACAGATAAAATCACAAAGTGCTGCACACAAAAGTAGTGTAATACCATAAATTTAGGTCTATAAACCTGGTCAAACAAAACCTCATTAACCAAAAGCTGCAGATCTCTGCAGCCGGTGTTTGACGGGGTGAAACGTCACAACGCGACACTCCCGGAGGAATATGCAGCTCTGTCCTCGCTACATAAATAAATTGAGGTTGTTTGTTATAAAACGTTAATATAATTCAATATGAATCTGTGGTCAGACTGGTTTAGTATTCAGTTTGGTCAGAAGATGACGCTCAAGTACCAGGAGTTCAGCTTCAGCAGACGTAAACAAACACACGCTGTGTGTGTTGTGGTTTTGAACCGGTTGAAAACAGCAGGAAAGCGACAGTTACGAGTTGCATTTAAACAGCTGGTTAAATGTTGAGAGGTGGAGGCGAGGAGACGGCAGAGACTCGTTAAACTGAGCTACAATAGCTAGCGACAACACGTTTTTTTGCTGGAAGTTGATGGACATTTTGGTGGAAGCGCTAGCTAGCTGCGGCTAGCTTACTCACCGAAGGCAGGTGGACCGACGCTCCGCAGCCGGCACGACACCGGAATACAGCGCCTGTAGTTTGTATCCTGGAGGGATATACAGCACCGATCCCCCCCGACAGAAGCCCATCAAACTGGGCTGGGAAATCCCCCTGGAAGCGGCCGTCATCCAGACGTAACTCCTGGATCAGCTGATGAAATTCACCGAGCTCCGATCGCCTCTGGAGAAACTGGTGGGTCCAAACACGCCGGCGTCTTCTCTTTTCCATCTTCCAGAGCAGCTAGAATGCCGCAACTCACTCAAAATAACCGGAATCTGCCACGTTCATCTGACTGAACTGAATGACTACGTGACAAACCACTGTTTTCTCTAGAAAGTTCAACTTGACGCGCGAATGAAGCGTTTTATTCGCGCGTACAATACGCCCCATTCGCGCGTACAATACGCTTCATTCACGCGAAAAAAACGCCTGAATGAAGCGAGTAAACTTCCAGCATTCGCGCGTTGAAATCTAGGCGCGTACGCGAATGGAGTCGTCCGGTGTGAACACGGGGTAACAGTGCTGAAGATGAAGAAAATGTTGAAGCTGCTGAAGATGCTAACAGTGATGAAGATGCTGAAGATGCTGAAAATGATGAAGATGCTAACAGTGCTGAAGATGCTGAAGACGCTGAAAATGATGAAGATGCTAACAGTGCTGAAGATGCTGAAAATGATGAAGATGCTGGAAATAATGAAGATGCTAACAGTGCTGAAGATGCTGAAAATGATGAAGATGCTAACAATGCTGAAGATGCTGAAAATGATGAAGATGCTAACAGTGCTGAAGATGCTGAAAATGATGAAGATGCTAACAGTGCTGAAGATGCTGAAAATGATGAAGATGCTAACAGTGCTGAAGATGCTGAAAATTATGAAGATGCTAACAGTGCTGAAGATGCTGAAACTAATGAAGATGCTAACAGTGATGAAGATGCTGACAATGATGAAGATGCTAACAGTGCTGAAGATGCTGAAACTAATGAAGATGCTAACAGTGATGAAGATGCTGACAATGATGAAGATGCTGAAGCTGTCTTCTTCTGATCCATGATGCCGCCGTGAGGGCCCTGATGAGGACCATCATCATCTCTCTCCAGTTTTATCTTCTCTTTATCAGCTTCCTGTTAAATCCAGAGCAGAATTTAAATTCTGCTCCTCAGATATAAACTCATACAGACCAGGATCCACTGGATCTTAAAGATCTCGGAGTTCCAGATTTCCCCAGCAGAGCCCTTCACTCCATACTGCAGGTTTACTGCTGGTTCCTAGAGGATCTAATAGTAGAACGGGAGACAGAACCTCCAGGTACCAGACCCCTCTCTGTGGAACCAGCTCCCGGTCCGACTTTCAGTCCAGCTCCACCAACAGCACCGGCTCCTCGTCTGACTTCAGGATGCAAGACTGGGATAAAAGTTAACCAGATCTGTGAGCTTTCATTAACGGGAACCGAACTCATGTCCCTCTGGAGGACTTGCAGATCCTGTAAACCACAGACCCAAAGTTCAGCACATGGGGTCAGGAGTCAGGACTACTGAACTGTAGTTGCCATGGCGATGGGAACTGCATAAGCTGAGCCTAAGGTACCAGTCTAGTCCTGGTGAAGTTCTGCCTGGTCTCCCACCGACCCCATCATCTCAGAAGCAACCTTGTATACGTCTGTGGAGAAGCAGATACCATGTGTAGCGCCTCCTGGTGGTGAGTCTGCCAAGTTGTTTCACAGTGTAGAGATGAGGGGTGCTAAATGCACGGCCCGGGGGCCAAAACCTACCCGTTGGAGGGTCTAGTCTGGCTTGCAGGATGTGAAACTGTAGTATTTCAGTGTTTCAATTACAACTAAATAAATAATAAGAGACAAAAACAAAAATTAATTGATTTTAAAATTTCAATTAAAGGCAAGTTTTTAAAAAAAGTATGTGTGTGTGTGTGTGTGTGTGTGTGTGTGTGTGTGGGGGGGGGGGGGGTCTTGATATTTTCTTATTTATACTGTATGTAAATGAAATGAAAGTGAAATTAAATGAAAAATACTTTATTTATCCCAGAAGGGAAATTCAACATTGTAAAAAAAAGTTCACTCTTTTTTATTTTAACAATAACATTAATCTGAAATAATAACATGAAAATAATAAGTCAGTCAGTCTTGTTCTTCAGGGTGATGCTGCTGCAGGAATGAATTTCTGTATCTCTCCGTCCTACAGTGAACCTGACGCAGCCTCCCGCTGAACACACTCTGTTGATTCTTCACCGTGTTGTAGAGAGGAGGAAGAATCCTCCATCATCTTCATCAGCTTGTGCAGTATTCTAACTGAACGATCAGCTCCAGCGGCTCCAGAGTTATCCCCAGCACAGAACCAGCTTTCTTGATCAGCTTGTTTAGTTTCTTCAAGTCTCTGATTCTGATGCTGCTTCCCCAACAGATGCTGCAAAGCTAATTGCACTTTCCACAACAGACTTGTAGAAGATCTGCAACATCTTGGTGCAGACGTTGAATGATCTCAGCTTCCTTAAGAAGTAGAGTCTGCTCTGACCTTTCTTGTAGATGTAGTCAGTGTTGCATTTCCAGTCGAGTCTGTTGTCCAGCTGAACTCCAAGGTATTTGTAGTTCTCCACCACCTCCACCTCCTCTTCCAGGATGTAGACAGGACTATGCTGCTTATTCTTGCTCCTCCTGAAGTCAACAATCATCTCTTTAGTCTTGCTGGTATCTAAGATGAGCTGATTGTTACCATTTCACAAACTGACTGACCAGTTCTCTGTACTCGGCTTCTTGTCCATCACTGATACACCCCACAACTGCAGAGTCATCAGAGTATTTCTGCAGATGACAGGATCAGAGTTGTACTGGAAGTCTGAGGTGTACAGTGTAAAGAGGAATGGTGAGAGTACAGTCCCTTGTGGTGCTCCAGTGCTGCTGATCACCATCTCAGACACACAACCTTTCAGTCTCACAAACTGTGGTCTGTTTGTGAGGTAGTCGTAAATCCAGGTGGTTGTGGAGGATCCACCTGGAAGTTATGGAGCTTCTGACATAGCAAAGCAGCTGAATAGTATTAAAGGCACTTGAAAAATCAAAGAACATGACCCTCAAAGTGCTGCCTGACTGGTCCAGATGAGAGTGGGCTCTCTGAAGCAGGAAGATGATGGCGTCTTCAACCCCAAGCCCATTACCATATGCGCACTGTAATGGATCCTGAAAGGTATTCACTTGCTTGTTGAGGTGAGCCAGTAAGAGTCTCTCCAGGACTTTCATGATGTGAGATGTCAGAGCAACTGGTCTGTAGTCATTTGGTTCTGGTCCTGGTCCTGGTTCTGGTCTGTAGTCATCTGGTTCTGGTTCTGGTTCTGGTCTGTAGTCATTTGGTTCAGCTGGTTGTGGTTTTTTAGGGACAGGAACAAGACAGGATGTTTTCCACAGCACAGGAACTCTGTTCTGTCTCGGGCTGGTGTTAAAAAGGTGCTGGAGAACCGGACATAGTTGTTCTGAGCAGGTCTGGAGAACTCTGGGACTGACACCATCTGGACCTGCAGCCTTGTTCCGGTTCAGTTTCTCCAGTTGTTTCTTGACCTGGTCACAGGAGACAGTCAGGCTGGAGGTGGAGACAGAGGAGGTCTCAGGACGTCCTGATGTGGAGACAGAGGAGGTCTCAGGATGTCCTGATGTGGAGACAGAGGAGGTCTCAGGATGTCCTGATGTGGAGACAGAAGAGGTCTCAGGATGTCCTGATGTGGAGGGAGAGGAGGCTGTGTTCAGGTCCATGACTGAGGTGCAGGGTGACAGAGTGGGGGTGGGACAGGAAAGCTGTGGGCTCATGGAGGGTGTGTGGAATGTTGGGTTGTCGGCAGGGGGGAACTGAACCTATTGAAGAACATGTTCAGTTCGTTAGCTCTGTCCAGACCTCCATCAGTCTGGTCCCCCTTTAACTTGAAGCCAGTGATCTTCTTCATTCCCGACCACACATCCCTCACATTGTTCTGCTGGAGCTGCTCTCCAACTTCTTCCTGTCGTCCTCCTTCACTTCTTAGTCTGTGTTTTCAGTTGTTTTTGTGTGGTCTTCAGTAACTCCCTGTCTCCATCCCTGAAAGCTTTCTTTTTGATATTCAGCAGCTTTTTCAGGTCACTGGTGATCCAGGGTTTGTTATTGGGGAAGCACCTCACTGTTCTTGTTGGAACGATGTTGTCCTCACAGAAGTTTATGTAATCTGTCACACACTCAGTCATGGTGTTGATGTCATCTCCATGAGGTTCACAGAGGAATCGTTTTAATCGTCCTCCTAATGACTGGCTGCTGCTGAACGATGGGCTTGTAGGTGGAGGTGAGAAGAACCAGATTATGATCTGATCTTCCTAAAGGAGGCAGGGCAGAGGAGCTGTATGCATTCTTTGTATTTGCATAAAATAAGTCCAACATCTTATTTTCTCTGGTGGAGCAGCTGACAAACTGCTGGAAAGTTGGTAACGTAGCAGAGAGGGAGACGTTGTTGAAGTCTCCAGAGATCGCCATGAATGAGTTTGGATGCTGTGTTTGTAGTTTAGCCACGACGGAGCTGATGACATCACAGGCTGTCTCTGGTGCGGTACCGGGTATTATATAAACCGCTACCAGAATAACACAGGCAAACTCTCTGGGTAAATAATATGGACGAAAACTCACAGCTAACAGTTCAATGTCTCTTGTGCAGATCTTCTCCTTGACAATGGCGTGTCTTGGATGGCACCAACGCTGATTGGCCAGCACTGCAATTCCGCCTCCCTTTGGCTTCCCGCTAAAGGGAGGCGGAATTGCAGTGCTGGTCAATCAGCGTTGGTGCCATCCACGCACCAACCAAATACATACATATATATGATATAAGTCTATTTTACATGTAGTAGACATATTGTAGAATTAAAATCAAAATATTTCAAAAAACCTTTATAAATAAATGAGAATATTTAAATAAATGAAATATATAACTGTAACTGAAACTTCATTTATTTTCTCCATAAATTTCAGGTTGTTTATAATGTTTTATTCAAGTATAATTCATCAAATGTAAACATGGTTTTGATGTACTTGTACTTCTTTGTCCTAAAGTAAAGAGAAAAATGTGGAGTTTTAATCATTTCTAGGTTATTATGCTGTTATTATACTGGTCTGACCCTCTGGAGACCAGATCGTTCTCATGGAACCTGAACGAGGATGAGCTTGACTCTAAACCAGCGTTATCATCAGCACTTTCTTCCTGTATTGGATTGTGACGACCTACTTTACATGCACGCTCCTGTAAAATGTCAACAATCTCTAGCTCCTGTTTACCCCGGAGCCTTGAGGTCTGTCACATGTTGCAAATCCTTCACTCACCATTGTATCTTATTCTGCAGAGTTGAGTGGCCTCGCTGGCTGCATGCCGTCTCTTCCACTGCTGTAATATAGCTACAGCCATTCTAGACCAGCTTACCCCAATATTTATGCAGCTATAGCTCCAGAACCCAGAATACTTACACCGAACATTGTTATAAGCTCAAAGTTCCCAAAGTTCGCGCTGAACTCGGCAAGCTCTCCTTTATGCACTTTGCACCTGCTGCTTGGAGTTCATTACAGAGTCCTCTGAAGTTGCACATCTAATTTCTCTTGGAACATTCAAAATAGAGATGCACCGATCCGATACCCGGATCCGATACCCGGATCCGATTCCCGGATCCGATATCGGATCCGATACTGACAAATTAGCTGGATCGGATATCGGATGAATGAAACCGATCCAGATGAAACTGATGAAAACAGTAATTTCTCTTTTTATTAGTATCATAATAAATCTACACTTTGCTATTTGTTCATATATAAAATTAAGTACAATTATATTTGTGTTAATTTGTTACCTTTATTTAAAGGGACTTGAGGCAAGATTAAGAAATGAAACTCGTGACTGCCGCGATTGGCGCTTCAAGTAACTGCAGCCACGAGCCAAGCCGTCACGGGAGCACAAACTGAAGCTATGATGCTGTTTACTCACCTTTTTCTCCGTAGTTACACTTTGTAGTGTCTTTCAGTTGATCTGGATCGTATTCTGACGGCAGAATAATCCATAACTATCGCTTACAGTGTTTTTATTTAACGTGACCGTATTTTCCTGCATCAAAACTGCGGATGTAGCGTCATTTGACGTCACGTCTGCAGGGCAGCGCGGGAAATTCGGACACCGAATTGCAGCGCATTTTGCAGCACACAGCCTGTTCAAGGCAACGGAGAGAAACGTTGGTTTTTTTCAAATTCCTGCCTCAAGTCCCTTTAAACAAGGCTAAATATTGATGTCAAGCCTGATGCCTTCACTCACATGGCAAGGTATACAGTTCATTGATTCAAAAGTAGTATTGGATCGGTATTAGGGCTGGGCGATATGGACCAAAACTTATATCTCGATATATTTATGCTGATTATCGATATACGATATATATCCCAATATTTTTATTGCAAAGTGAGAGCATATATTTTGTTACATTCAGAGCCAAATATGACATTACAAGTAGTTTAATTTAAACCGACTGGATGAAATAATGCTCAGCTGTTCAAAAAATGATAAAATGTAAACAGAAATACTGTTTAATACTGTATATAATAATACTCACAAATGCAAGTAAGGAACATTACACAGAATTAAATGTAACAAACCCTAGTAAAGTTAGCTTTTATATACAAAGACAAAACAAACACACATTGAACTTCATATCTCGATATGGGCGATATGGTCCAATTCCATATCTCATTTGAAAATATATCGATATATTTTTCATATCGATATATCGCCCAGCCCTAATCGGTATCAGGTATCGGTTGATACACTCAGCCTGCAGGTATCGGTATCGGATTGGATCGGAAAAAACTGGATCGGTGCATTCCTAATTCAAAAACCTCATAAGAGACTTGGAATTAACCTCATATTGTTGCTCTTGCTTCATGTGAAAGTCCCAAATTCATCTCTGTTATTCTGATTTCATTTTGTATATTTTATTGTTGTTTGTTGGTGTTCTAATGTGCAGCTCTGGTTGGTTTATTGTAACCGTTGAAACTCGATGTTTTAAGCTGCTGTCTCGGCCAGGCTTCAGTTGGGAAACAGATCATTGCATCTCAGTGAGACAGAACTTGTTAAATAAAGGATAAATAAATAAATAAAACTGTCAACAACTGACATGGTGAAATCAAGATGCTAATGCATGAAAGCTAAAGTGTGTTGATGAAGACTGCTAGCTTGTTTCTAATCTGAGGATAAATCAAATCAGCCTTTTATAAACTTACATCTAATAGAAGAAGATGGCGAGTTTTATTTTGGGAAGTTGGCTGTATGTGGGACCAGGATTGGCTTTTCTGTTTGACCTTTGACCTGAGCTAAGCTAACTGGCTCATGTAGAGAGGAGTAGATAAATAGGCTACATGTTATGAACTGATTTTATCAAAACGATTACATAAAAATCACACATGCTAAAACACCAACCACATAAATACAGCATTGCTCCTGCAGACAGACATGTTATCCCTCTGTCTCCTCTGCAAAACACCAATTAGCCTGAAATAGCACACCATCATTGTTTCACCTGGTAAAATGTAGCTGGCTGTGTGGAGGAGCTACGTGAGCCCAGACAGAAATGACAGAAATGACAGCAGGTTGTTTCCCAGCATATTTCAGGTTTTCATGAAGGTGAGACGCGGCTCTGAGGTCAGTGAGAAGCACATAGTTTCCTCTGACATCATGTTTGTGACAGCAGAACCACATGTAAACACATCGGGTAAAATCAAGGCCAGCATAAATGATGGAAGTCCATATGCAGCGTAATGAGGTGATTATGTAATTATCCTGACAGGCCTAATTACACACTTTGCAGCCACATGGATGTCAGGGTCAGATATGCAGCTTTGAAGCTGGATTTAATGGCTTGCAGGGACCAGAGAAACATGTTTATACTCCACGTTCAGACATCACTTCTACTTCTCTAATTACAGAAGCATCTGCGCAGCGGCTAACTAGGGAAATCAACATAAATGAGCAGAGAAATCACAAACGGAAGTTTGCAGTATCAGGTCACTGAGCGGCGTGATGAAGATGAAGTAGTGTGATTACCACTGTCACCAACGCTAATTCTGCTGTGAAAATGCTCAGCATACCTGGAGGTAATGATGATGTTTCTACTGACAGGCTTGACTCCAGACAGGCTCGGTCCTCCGTCTCATGATGCCAGCCCCGTGAGCCCAGAAGCAACCACACCAGGAGCCCAGTCTCCGTCTCACCTCCTCTACAGCAAGGCCCAGCACAGACGCTTCTCCATGGAGGTAAGACGCAAGGCAGGAGGAGAACCTGTGACTCAGATGGACGAGTTATCAGGCCGTGTTCACGCTATGATGCAGTCATAGTTTACTCCACAGGAACTCACACCTTACATGGAAGGCTGCAGGTTTACAGTATATGAACTAACATCAGACAACATCAGCAAGTCATTGGATGTCCTATTTACTTCTTCAGTTTTGATCAGTAACAGCTTCACTTCTTTAAGAACAAAAGAATAACTTATCTCTGTACTGTGTCTGAAATGGCACATCCAAGATAACTAAAGTATATTCTCATAATTACTAGGTCTGTATGTATAACTCTGGTCTCTACAGACAGCCGAGACATGTGAGATTACTACAGAAGTGTCAAATAAAGACCGTGGAAACCAGAGAATAGCAGCCCAGTTCATCTAATCATCAATCTAATCTAAGTAAGTAGTCCTAGAAATGCGTAACGTAGTCGTAGGATTGAGTAAAGTAGTCGTAGGAATAAGTTAAATAGTCCTAGGAATGAGTGACGTAGATGTTGAAATGAGTAAAGTAGTCCCATGAACAAGTAAAGGAGTCCTTGGAATGAGTAAATTAGTCATAGTAATCAGTAAAGTAGTCCTAGGAATGAGTAAAGTCACCTCATTTTGTATGTATCTTCTTTTTGGTCTTGTTATGCAATTAAGTTATCAGTGCCATATAAGCCCATATGGGCTAGGCACGGAAGTGTATGACACTTTATTCTTTCTTTATTCTATTCTATTCTATTCTATTCTATTCTATTCTATTCTATTCTATTCTATTCTATTCTGTTTTCAAATTGGTCTTAAATTGGCTCTAAAAATGAAAGTTTTTTAGCCATTAAAGCTTAGACTAAATCTATATTAGACTACATTGATCAGTGACTGGCCAAATGTTTTAATCCAACATTTGGCCATCATTCATACAGCATACAGTTGTTTTTTCATTTAATATTTGACTATGATGACTTGAATTATAACATTCTAGATATCAAAAATGTTCACCCTGTGTACTTACTAATGATTTCATATTCATTGTTCAGACATCCAGAGTGAAACTTCCTCAGAAGTTGTTACACTGAAACCGTCAAAGTAAATACAACCTTGTGTTTTCACTCTGGATGTCTGAACAAAGAATACGAAACCACTATAACGTCTAGATGCGGGCTAAAACATGGATCCATTACAGTCGGGTAAATTTTGGTCTAAACTTTCTTAGACGATGATGCGATTCCTGAACTAAAATGTTGTTGAGCACCACCTAGAGGCAATCGCTGCATCAGGTGTTTTCTGTAACGTCCAATCAGACGTTTGCACCTGTTGACAGGTATGTTGGTCCATGTTCACAAGCAAGGTGCTCTAATTGGTCTGGGACAGTTTTGTTTTTGTTTTTTTTTTGTTTTTTCTTTTAAAACCACAATTGAAAATCAATGTTTAATTATATTATATTATAATTTAGTAAATTTTTATTTATTATTATTCTTTTCAGTTTTGTGTTACACAGGGTTTTCACACACCCTGGAAAACCTGGAAAACCTGGGAAATGAGTGAACATTTTTCTTGTCATGGAAAACATAGGAAAATGAGAAAAAAAATGTCCTGGAAAAGCTTGAGTTGTCCTGAAAAATAATTTTTCCTCCCACTGCTTTTTCGCTGTTTGGTCGCTGCTTCGACTCTGCATCAACGATTCTTCGTCACTGCTTCGTCTTCGCTTTGTCGCTGCTACATATCTGCTTCGATGCTTCTTCGTCACTGTTTCGTCTTTGCTTCATCAATGCTTCGTCTTTGCTTCATCACTGCTTCGTCTTCGCTTTGTCGCTGCTTCGACTCTGCTTCGACGCTTCTTCGTCTCCGTTTCGTTTTTGCTTCATCACTGCTTCGTCTTCGCTTCATCACTGCTTCGTCTTTGCTTCATCACTGTTTCGTCTTCGCTTCATCACTGCTTCGCCTTTGCTTCGTCACTCCTTCGTCTTCACTTCGTCACTGCGTCGTCTTCGCTTCGTCTTCGCTTCATCACTGCTTCGTCTTTGCTTCGTCTCTGTATCATCTTCACTTAATCACTGCTTCGTCTTCACTTCGTCACTGCATCGTCTTCGCTTCGTCTTCACTTCATCACTGCGTCGTCTTCTCTTCGTCTTCGCTTCGTCTTCGCTTCGTCTTTGCTTCATCACTGCTACATCTTCGCTTCGTCACTGCTTCGTCTCTGTTTGTCTTAACATCTTCTCCGCTTTGTCTCTGCTTCATCGCTACTTCATCGCCGTACAAATTATAAGCTACAATTGTAGAACACTTCTCCAAAGCTTCAGGGTGGAATTTATTTGTCTATGTTGTGATAACTTCACTCGTGCTGTAGCAGCTGGAAAAGTCCTGAAAATGTCCTGGAAAAGTCCTGGAAAATAACTTAAAGAAAAGAGTGGGAACCCTGGTTGCAGTATTTGAATAACTATTGTGAATTTAGTCTTTTCTTTAATGGGAGGGTGACTGAACTTTCACACCCCACTGCAAAGCATCATATAGCCTATGATGTTCATATGTCCTGATATCCGGTTTTTCCTGGGTGTTAAATTCACCTGGACTGGAACAAGTGCGTTAAACATTTAGGGGGATAGCTGTCAGAGAGTAGGATGACTAGAGGTTTGACCCGGGCACCGGTTTTTCCCCTGAGATTGATGCTAGAGGCAGCCGGGCAAGCTTGATTAAGGATGGCAGTTCCATGTCCAGGAGAGAACTCCCAGCCACCAGCTGAAGCACGTCCTCAGTCAAACCTACTGAGGTAGTCGTCTGCAGGGACTTTGAGGTCTTTTAACCCGTTACTGGAGAGCTGGTTCCAGTTTTTGAGAATCAGGAGTCTGAAACACGAACAAACTTGTTCTTCTTTAAGATAAATAATTCAAGACATCCTCTGGTCATCGACCATTTCGCCTGTTTTCAACCTTATAACTTTTACAGGTTGAATAAAGTTATGTTGAATCAAAGAAGAGGGAAATGAAATAAAGGAAAGATGTTTCCAAACCTTTAACCAGATGAAGACTGCTCTCTGAAACTGTCTCGTATTCATCTCTGAGGAGATGGAGACACTCGTTATTGCTCCTGATATCATCCCTGACATTAAACAGCTCCAGGGCGACGTGAGCTCCTCAGCCAGAGCAAGTCTGCATATTCCTGGAGTAACTATTGATGAGGGGGTGTCTCTGGTGCAACATTCAGATATATTAATCAGGGACTGCTTCTTTCAGCTGTGAAACATCTCCATGGTGAGAAGCGATAGTTTTACTGGGCGGGTTGGAGACAATTATCCGTTCGCTTGTTTCCTTAAAGGATACCTTTGTTTTTTTCAACCTTGACCTTATTTCTAGGAGTTTGTACGTGCATTTACTCACCGGTAAAGTTTCTGCATCACTTTGAGTCCTTTGGAAGATGTAACGCTGAGTCGCCCTTCGGTGTACATCAGTAAAATGGTGGAGACGGGGCAGCCTCTATATAAGACATTATCTGCAGCAAACTCCTGGATTTTCACTGATACTTTCAATAGAATGAATGAACGAATGAGTACTATTGTCCTGTGAGTCCAGATTTAGTTTTCCATTAGTTATCAGGGTGTTTTACACACTTTTTGGGGCTGCGCTTTTACGATGCGTGCTTCCATAGTACAGCTGAGAAGATCAGCTGCTACCCAGACAACAAAAACACAGTTTGCAAAACTCTGAACTCCCAGGACAATAGTACTCATTCATTCGTTCATTCTACTTAAAGCATTGATGAAATGAAGGAGTTTTGCTGCAGATAATGTCTTATATAGTGGCTGCCCCGTCTCCACCATTATACTGATGTACACCAAAGGATGACTCAACGTAATATCTTCCAAAGGACTCAAAGTGATGCAGAAATGTTACCGGTGAGTAAACGCACATACAAACTCCTAGAAATAAGGTCCAGGTTGAAAAAAAAGAAAGTTCTCCTTTACCAAGGAGCTGGGTGGCAGACATGTCCAGAACTCTGCTGCGAGGCTCTGACCCGCACCAGCAGCAGAACCCACATCACTCCCATCTAAGGTCACCGCCTCGCTGTGGCTTCCAGGATCAGTGTTAGCGTCCTGGCTATCAGTGTTAGCGTCCTGGCTATCAGTGTTAGCGTCCTGGCTATCAGTGTTAGCGTCCTGGCTATCAGTGTTAGCGTCCTGGCTATCAGTGTTAGCGTCCTGGCTATCAGTGCTAGCATCCTGGCTATCAGTGTTAGCATCCTGGCTATCAGTGCTAGCATCCTGGCTATCAGTGTTAGCATCCTGGCTATCAGTGCTAGCATCCTGGCTATCAGTGTTAGCATCCTGGCTCTTACTCTCAGAGCCCGTCGTGAAGCGTTGACTGGTCCGATCAGCCCGCTTCAGCCCGAAGTCTGAGGCCTCCAGGTCAGAACCTGCTGATGTGCGAACTTTTTAAAAGCAGTGCATTGTTTACACCAGCTTTTCAGAACAAATACCTAGTCATGTACATTTATTACTTACATTCATTGGTATGATGTGAATCACTTCTAACTCCTAAACTCAGAGACATTAATCTTTGACTTCATCATTTTTTATGTGAACAGGTTCCACATAATTATAATGTGTCACTTCAAATTAAAAGAAACGGGTTTATCTTACTTTGCTGTTCATGGTACTGAAATTATTTGTGTTCATGTAACACATACAGTCGTCCTCAAAATTATTCATATCCTCCAATTAAAGAGGGAAATAATCAGCTTTCCATTAAATAAGATGAAATTAACAAAAGAATTAATAAATTAAAAAGGTGCTGTAATGTGTCTGGGACAGTTTTGTTTGTTTGTTGTTAAAGCGATATCTTCTTTCACTAAATTATAATTTTGTAAATTTTTATTTACAACTAGTTTCTTTAATTCCTTGTTATTTGAATTACTATTGTGAATTTAGCCTTTTCTTCAACTGAAGGGAATAATTTTGAGGATGACATACTGTATATATATCACATCACGATAACGTTAAAAATATATTTACCACAACACACACCTGTTTTATATGTTAACTGAAAATGAATTATATATATAAAGTCAACAACTGCTCTAATTAATGTTTTTCAGTTTATCTGAAATGCGCTACACACTCAGAAACAGAGGTACCAGTTTGTACCTAAAAGGGTCCAAAGCTTGTTGCTGGGGGGGTTCCTTTCTGAAAGACATTTCTGTACCTTCATGGTCCATTTTTGTACCTTATCAAGCTGTATGAGTTAATAAAGTACAATTAAACCAATTAAAGATGATGAATAAAAGTCAATAAAATAGAGATTATGACAACAATCAAATATGCTAATAATAAATTAATAATTATTATAACACCATCCTCGAGAGGGGCTGGACCTTGTTCCACTCTGGAGTTGCTCCGGGTGAGAGGCGGCGAGCGGGGGTGGGCATACTCATTGCCCCCCGGCTCGCCGCCTGTGCGTTGGGGTTCACCCCGGTGGACGAAAGGGTAGCCTCCCTCCGCCTCCGGGTGGGGGGACGGGTCCTGACTGTTGTTTGTGCCTATGCACCGAACGGCAGTTCAGAGTACCCACCCTTTCTGGAGTCCTTGGACGGCGTGTTGGAAAGCGCGCCCTCCGGGGACTCCATTGTTCTGCTGGGGGACTTCAATGCCCACGTGGGCAACGACAGTGAGACCTGGAGGGGCGTGATCGGGAGGAACGGCCCCCCCGATCTGAACCCGAGCGGTGTTTTGTTGTTGGACTTCTGTGCTCGTCATGGATTGTCAATAACGAACACCATGTTCAGGCATAAGAGTGTCCACGTTTACAACTGGCATCAGGACACCTTAGGCCGCAGTTCCACGATCGACTTCGTAGTCGTGTCATCGGACTTGCGGCCCCTTGTCCTGGACACTCGGGTGAAGAGAGGGGCGGAGCTGTCCACTGATCACCACCTGGTGGTGAGTGGGCTCAGATGGTGGGGGAGGTTGCCGGTCAGACCTGGCAGGCCCAAACGTGTCGTGAGGGTCTGCTGGGAACGTCTGGCTGAGTCCCCTGTCAGGGAGAGCTTTAACTCCCACCTCCGGGAGAGCTTCACCCATGTTCCGAGGGAGGTGGGGGACATCGAGTCTGAATGGGCTATGTTCCGCACCTCTATTGCTGAGGCTGCTAGTCGGAGCTGTGGCCGTAGGGTTGTCGGTGCCTGTCGTGGCGGTAATCCCCGAACTCGCTGGTGGACACCAGCGGTGAGGGATGCCGTCAAGCTGAAGAAGGAGTCCTACCGGGCCTTCCTGGCCTGTGGGACTCCTGAGGCAGCTGACAGGTATCGGCGGGCCAAGCGGAGCGCGGCTCGGGCGGTCGCTGAGGCAAAAACTCGGACATGGGAGGAGTTCGGTGAGGCCATGGAGAACGACTTCCGGACGGCTTCGAGGCGTTTCTGGTCCACCATCCGGCGGCTCAGGAGGGGGAAGCAGTGCACCGTCAACACTGTGTACAGTGGGGATGGTGGGCTGCTGACCTCGACTCGGGACGTCGTGGGCCGGTGGAGGGAATACTTCGAAGACCTCCTCAATCCCACCAACACGTCTTCCGAGGAGGAAGCAGAGTTTGGGGACTCAGGGGTGGACTCTCCTGTCACGGGGGCTGAGGTCGCTGAGGTAGTCAAAAGCTCCTCGGTGGCAGGGCCCCTGGGGTGGATGAGATCCGCCCGGAGTTTCTTAAGGCTCTGGATGCTGTGGGGCTGTCTTGGCTGACACGCCTCTGCAGCATCGCGTGGACATCGGGGGCAGTGCCTCTGGACTGGCAGACTGGGGTGGTGGTCCCCCTCTTCAAAAAGGGGGATCGGAGGGTGTGTTCCAACTTCAGGGGGATCACACTTCTCAGCCTCCCTGGTAAAGTCTATTCAGGGGTACTGGAGAGGAGGGTCCATCGGATAGTCGAACCTCGGATTGAGGAGGAGCAGTGTGGTTTTCGTCCTGGTCGTGGAACAGTGGACCAGCTCTACACCCTCTTCAGGATCCTGGAGGGGGCATGGGAGTTCGCCCAACCAGTCTACATGTGCTTTGTGGACTTGGAGAAGGCGTTCGATCGTGTCCCCCGGGGATTCCTGTGGGGGGTGCTCCGGGAGTACGGGGTGCCGGACCCCCTTGTTCGAGCTGTCCGGTCCCTGTACGACCGGTGCCAGAGCTTGGTCCGCATTTCCGGCTGTAGGTCGGATCCATTCCCGGTGAGAGTTGGACTCCGCCAAGGCTGCCCTTTATCGCCGATCCTGTTCATAACCTTTATGGACAGGATTTCTAGGCGCAGCCGAGGTGTTGAGGGTATCCGGTTTGGTGGCCTCAGGATCGGGTCTCTGCTGTTTGCAGATGACGTGGTTCTGTTGGCGTCATCGGGCCGTGATCTCCGGCTCTCGCTGGGGCGATTTGCAGCCGAGTGTGACGCGGCCGGGATGAGAATCAGCACCTCCAAATCCGAGACCATGGTCCTCGCCCGGAAAAGGGTGGAATGTCCTCTCCGGGTCGGGAGTGAGGTCCTGCCCCAGGTGGAGGAGTTTAAGTATCTCGGGGTCTTGTTCACGAGTGAGGGAAAAATGGAGCGGGAGATGGACAGACGGATCGGTGCGGCGTCTGCAGTGATGCGGACTTTGCATCGGTCCGTCGTGGTGAAGAAGGAGCTGAGCCAGAAGGCGAAGCTCTCGATTTACCGGTCCATCTACGTTCCTACCCTCACCTATGGCCATGAGCTGTGGGTCATGACCGAAAGAACGAGATCGCGGGTACAAGCGGCCGAAATGAGTTTCCTCCGCAGGGTGGCCGGGCTCTCCCTTAGAGATAGGGTGAGGAGCTCGGTCATCCGGGAGGGACTCAAAGTAGAGCCGCTGCTCCTCCGTATAGAGAGGAGCCAGATGAGGTGGCTCGGGCATCTGGTTAGGATGCCTCCTGGACGCCTCCCTGGTGAGGTGTTCCAGGCACGTCCCACCGGGACCAGACCCCGGGGGAGACCCAGGACACGCTGGAGGGACTACGTCTCCCGGCTGGCCTGGGAACGCCTTGGGATCCCCCCGGATGAGCTGGCGGCTGTGGCCGGGGTGAGGGAAGTCTGGGCTTCCCTGCTTAGGCAGCTGCCCCCGCGACCCGATCCCGGATAAGCGGAAGAAGACGGTACGGTACGGTAATAATTATTATAGAAATATTAGGCCAAACACATATATAATTATACATATAATTATTACTATGATTATTATGAAAATCATAATATAATAACTATAATTATACTACTGTTTAGAAGTACTGCTACTTATAGTTATTGTACAAGCTACACACATTTTTCAATGCTGCAGGTACCCTTAGGGTTGAAATGGTACTAATGTGTACTTTATAGTACTTTGGACCCTTTTTCATAGTATATAGGTACTTCTGGCCTCGTGAAGACCAATATTGTACTTTTGAGAGAACATTTGTGATAAATGTACCTGCAGGTACAGAAATGATCCTGTGTAGTACCTCTGTTTCTGAGAGTGTATATAAATAAAGTTTGCTCACTCACTCTGACATGATCTGACTCGACTCCTTTTGATCCCCAACCAAAGGTTCAAAACCCCTTTTCTTAACATGGTTTACACCCGTTGCCCAGAATGAGGAACCCTGGAGGAACTTTGGTCAGTTTCACAGTTTAAACGACCGGAACATCTAAAAGAAAAAAGGCAAATGTTGGATATTTTCCAGAGATCAAGAAGACACATGCAGTGGCGCACAAAAAGCTAAGCTGCCCACCGACCATCAGAATCGGGTTCAGGGACCAGCATGATCCTGGATCTGAGTGGTCCCTGCTGGGGTGCACTCCAGATGCTGGTGATGCTGGGGGAGGATCACTGAGCAAAATGCATGAACCATCATCCCAGGAGAACAGTCTCAGCTCTGTCACAGCTACAGTGATGTTTTCAGTCTGTTATGCTGATAATCTGCTAGCATCTCCTTCTTTTTCCTGTTAATCCCAGAACATTTCAGACCACCAGCAGATAAAAGGTGTGCTTGTTCAGAGCTGACCGCTAACCTCTTCCTGTTCTCCTCAGATGCAGTTCTACTGCGTCCAGTCGTGTCTGATGTTAATGACAGAAAATGAAAGTGAGAAAAAGCCGTGCAGTGATGATAACCTGATGTCTGGCTTCTTTCAGGACGTGAGCAAGCGCATGTCTCTGCCCATGGACATCCGCCTGCCTCCAGAGTTTCTGAAGAAGCTGCAGCTGGACAGCGAGAACTCGCCACTCTGCAAACCTCTCAGCCGCACGTCTCGACGAGCTTCACTGGTCAGTGATTCTTTGTGTGATCAGGGTTGGTGGGGTGAAACTGCAGCTGCTAGAATTTAATGCTTAAAAAGAAAGAAAGGTTTTAACATGTCACCACATTGAAATTCCAGTTTACATAATGAACTTTGCTTGTCTTGGGGGGGGGGGGGGGCGACTGCTGTTATTGTGCAGCTCTCTGAAGGTCCTGTAAACACCTCAGTTCTTTTCTTTTTCAGTCATTGTGTTGCAGACCTGCTGCTGTTGGATTGTTGGGCCTCATTCACCAACTTCTAACCAACAAATCTGAGTTTCAGTTCTACTTAAACACCTTAACTTCAAGTAATTTTGCAATACAACAATTCAACAAAACAAAATAAGTAGTTCTGGCAGTAAAAAGTCTATCAGACTTATATTCACGTAAATATCTGATGTTAAGAAGGCCCAGCTCGCTAGCCGTTAGCAACTAGCCTCTCCGTGGTCACGACATCACCGGTAGAGCCAGTTGTCGTCGGCTCATTGCCGGTTAACAGTGTTCTGTCTAAGCTGTGTGTCGTACTTCTGTTTCCTCTGCACACCAAATACATGCAGCGCAAATGAAACCTGACTGACTGACATCAAAATTAACACATCATTTTTTCTTACCATTTTTATAATGCAGCTCATTGGATGAAAAGTGACAACAAGCGGGTTACTACAGTAACACAATGACTAAGACTGTCCGGCCAAAATGATGCGGTTCACACATCTTTATTCATGCTGACGCTGCAGCGCAGCATGTTGCCGAGGTAAAGATGCTGCACAGGTAGATGCTTCTCACCTCTGAGGAAGCCTAAACCTGAGTCAGGATCTCCGGGATGAGCCAGCAAATGTGACCACAGAGAGACATGTGGCAGGAAAATGGCTGAATGGACAAAGTTTCAGTGATTCACGGCTGCGTTACGGGCATTTTTGATTCAATCCAACGCTAATACGCACAAAAATGCGTCATGTACACATGTCAGCTCATCCAGTCGGCGTTGATCAGAAAGAATTTTCAATCCGATGGAGGGGGGGTTGAACCTTTTCACGATCAGATCAGCAGGGAAAATGAGCACGTAAATGCTCCTGATGGTTCCTGTGGCGCCTTGTCTCTGTGCACATGGGGGGGGGAGTAGCAGACGTGGGGTAGCCACCATTGAGGACACCGAGATCCAGACATCGGTATTTTTCCGCTATGTACATAATGAGATTAATTAAATAACACAGCTCAAAAGCATTTACCTCAGAACGCGGATTGATACTGAAATACGGACTCTTTCCCTACAAACAATTTATATTCTAGAACTGATCCTCAAGTTAAATAATTTGTTATTCATCGTTATCATGAACATGAACACGGTAGAAAACAACTAAACTGTACGAATAAGTAGGAACTATTTCTTCTTCCGCCTTCCAACATGTGAAATAAGGCGCTCTGTCATTGATCACTGATCAATCATCCACACAGTCACGCAGCAAATGCCAACGCAGATATTTTCAGAGTCGAGTATGGAGCGTAATTACTTTATACTTTGCAGAGTTCATGAAGAACTTCCTCCACTGCTGCAGTGACGTCAGCTTCATTTCTTCTGTGTAGAGTTCATATTTACTGAAGTTACCTGTGTGGGTTTGTGATTTAGTCTACATGGTTCTCATTGCACGCAGCAAGAAGCTGATTCAGGTACACCGACTGGATTTTATGTGAATATTTAAAGGGACTTGAGGCAAGATTAAGAAACGAAACTCGCGACTGCCGCGACTGGCGCTTCAGGTACCTGCAGCCACGAGCCAAGCCGTCACGGGAGCACAAACTGAAGCTATGATGCTGTTTACTCACCTTTCTCTCCGTAGTTATACGTTTTAGTGTCTTTCAGTTGATCTGGATCGTTTGCTGACGGCAGAATAATCCATAACTATCGCTTACAGTGTTTGAATTTACCGCGACCGGCTTCGTCCTATATCAAAACAGCGGATGTAGCGTCATGTGACGTTACGTCCGCATGGCAGAGCTGGAAAACTATAATGTTGTTTACTAAGCTTTTTCTTCGTAGTTACAATTTTTAGTGTCTTTCAGTTGATCTAGATCGTATTCTGACGGCAGAATAATCCATAACTATCGCTTACGGTGTTTTTATTTAACGTGACCGTCTTTTTCCTGCATCAAAACAGTGGATGTAGGTCATTTGACGTCACGTCCGCAGGGCAGCGCGGAAAATTCGGACACCGAATTGCAGCGCATTTTGCAGCACACAGCCTGTTCAAGGCAACGGAGAGAAACGTGGGTGGAAACGTTATTTTTGTTATTTAGCGCTTCATCACCCATTAGTATGAAAAAAAGGGACATTCATGTTTGGTTTTTTTCAAATTCCTGCCTCATGTCCCTTTAAGAAGTGATTATGTCATTTTATGTTTGCTTAAAGTGTCTCATTACTAAACCAGTCTTGGCTTTTTAACAGACCCTGAGATTCAAGAGAGAGAGAAATGACAGAAATCTGTTTTATAAGAGAAATAGTAACATCAGTCAGGCTCAGTTTGTTTTCTCTGATGGTTAACGAAAGACTTTTAAAAGGGAAGAAGAGGACAGAATAGATGATAATGATCAGTTTACTTCAGTTTCTTTTAACTGCAGCTCTTTAGTTCTTACCTTTTAAAAGACATTTTGGGAACAACTGTCCTGATTTTACATTTACCATGCTGGCTGAGTCCTGGAGGGTCCGAGATGGACCCTGGTGGTCTGACTCTGGACTGAACTGGCTGGGATGTCCACGCTGGGAAGATGCCCATCATGCAAATAATCTTTCTCTTTAAATGAAGGACTGCAGGTATATCACCTTTTCCAGACTGGTGGGCAGCAAGCATGGCCTTTATTGCTGATGTCTTTCCTCCTTGGCATTCCTAAATACAGTGTTTTCCGGATTATAAGTCACACTTTTTTCATAGTTCTGTGGCTTGTGCAACTTATATATAAAAATTTATACAATTTCACATATTTTTAAGTATCAATTCATACTGACTGACATGAGCCACGAGTAAATATTACCGTCTAATGTCAAAAGAGGGCGCTCTAAGCTTGTGACGACTATATTCTGCTCCAAAGACAAAAATCCCAAATAACCTGATCTCAGTGAGAGAAGTTTATTTTGGACATCTGGCTGTACGGTGGAACAAATCCTCAGAAACACGTTTTTCCTTCAGTTATGATGTTTGTGATCATTTACAGGCATTAACGTTAGAATTGGACTGATTGGGTCATTTTTAGCGGTAACAAGTTGGATATGAAAAATCAGAAAATCACCTTATTTTAAATAAATAAATAAGAGTTATAGTCCAGTGCAACTTATATATGTTTTTTTCCTGTTCATGATGCATGTTTTGACTGATGCGACTTATAGTCCGGAAGATACGGTACTTCAGAGCAGCAAACTGCTGGAACGTCTGTTTTTATCAGGGGAGACCTGGAGGGCCGCTGTCCTGCAGGTCTCCTCAACACACCCAACTCACAGTAATGGTCACTGTCAACGTGCCGTAGCAGGGAAACGCCGGAAAGTCTGCACAGCGGCCCCCCAGGACCATACGACACCTGTGTCATGGCTGCGATGCTTTATCAGCAGCACGGCAGCAACACGGGAGATTTCAGTTTCTCTTCTCGCATTTTCTCTCAGTTTTTGTTGATATTGACTCTAATGTGTCATCTTGTTCATCTCGTTTGTGTTTTTCTGATTCTGAGACCTCATCAGGACCAGATTGTTCTTTGTTTTTTATGACGGAAGGATATGTTTCTGTCTTGACATGTTAAAGCTTACAGATGAGTGCTTTTTTCATTTTAATATGACTTTAAATGTGATGTGTTGTCGAGGAGAGAATCAAAGCTCTGTAAGATTCATGTCTCCTTCTCTTTCCTTCCAGTCTGACATAGGATTTGGGAAACTGGAGACGTACGTGAAGCTTGGCAAACTTGGTGAGGTATGAAATCTACCGTCGGTCTTTGAAGGCAGTTAAAACAATCCAGTGAGGAACAAACAGCAACATGACGCTAAAGAAACTTTACTGGATGAGGAAAAAGTGCCTCACTTTTTATAATTACAATATATTTTCATTTGCAAATGTCCAGGACAGACTGCTGTAGTTACGTATTCAGCATGGCTGCAGAGCTGCTGCTGTTTAGTCCCAAGACCTCCATGTCAGATGGTTATTGCCTGAAGACGTGAATCATCTGTGACCAACGGTCTCAGTCACAAGGCCGAGCAGATATCAGTGACGGCGAAGGAGCTCAAAGACGTGCTATTGTCGTCTAAAATCCGTCCGCAGTTCAGATTGACACGCTGTCTTTGCTTTACCACCAGGCAGAGGTTCATACGGTAGAAAATTTATTCATTTGATTCATTTACACAATATCCAAAAGATTTGCTCTCTTATCAGCTCGCAGCGCTTGATCTGCAGTTCCAAAACAGCTGAAGAAGACTTGGTGGTTTAAAGCCTTTCATATGAGGATTATAAAACTCTGATTAGAACATCTTAAGGAGTAAAGACACATTAATTAATGGATTAAAGCAAAGCCCATTCCCCAGTCATACTGATCTCCACATGTCTCTAAACTGCTAACCTCAGTCAGTCATGGAGAATTACTGATTAGCTTTATGTTTATGAAATGGACAATATATGATAATAAAAGTAAACTTTTCTAAAGTTTTGTTCATATTTATTTTAAAAAAACATCCCTGCTGGCATATGAGTATCTTCAGAAGATGAATCTATCCAGCTGCTGCTTATCTGCTGCCTTTTTAATGTGTCTCATGGTAAATGTTTGGGTGCATGTGGTAACGGTGGTGGGATGGGGGCTTGACTTTACAACTGCCAATGAAAAGGAAACCACTGATATAAGGATTATCTGCAGCACAACTCCTTCATTTCACCAAGACTTGAAGACAAATAAACAAACCAACGAGCACTGTTGTCCCGGGAGTTCAGATCTGGCTTGCTGTAGTTATTTGGGGTGTTGTCCCCACGTCTGAGGGCCGCACGCCCACAACACACAGCTGATCAAACGAACAGCAGATAAATCACACACTGTTGTGTTTGTGTGTGTGTGTGTGTCACAGTCAACTGAGTTTATAAAACTTTGCTATGATGACCTCACTCACACTGAAAACCAGAGCTGAAGATGGCCTCTATCAATCTTTGGCTAAGCCACGCCCCCTCCACTCACTCGGACAAACAACATTCGGTGACAGGCGCTATGTGACGTCTTGGGAGATGACAGCTGTCATCACGGACAGCAGACGTGGTATCAGAGACCATGACAAGATAAATAAAAAAACATTTAAACAAGCAAACAAAAAAAACATTGTCCACGAGTCTGAAAGTGTGAGTCGACATCAAGCCTGTGTCTCTATGATGGAACTGCTGTCGCTCACTCAGTTTTTGCATAAACTGCTGCACGGCTGCCGGTGTTGCACCAAAAAGTGATTAAACAGCCACGGGAGCGAAGTAGAGACTGACTGCAGCTGGAAGCCTGAGGTATGTAGTTACCCACGTTACTATACCACACGTGTACTACACCACAGTATACTACACCACACGTGTACTACACCACAGCTATACTACACCACACCTGTACTACACCACAGCTATACTATACCACACCTGTACTACACCACAGCTATACTACACCACAGCTATAGCTGACCTCTTATGTACCATTACCAAAGTAGAAAAACTAGCACGTATGGCTAGCATTAGCTAACTTAAGCTAACATTAGGGATGTTAAAGATAACTTCATGTTTTTTTCCAGCAAAGTGACAACATGTTGCCTCAAAAACGACGTTGCCTTACCTTAGAACAGATGTAGACGTCCTTGTTCATTTGATCCATGTTCAGTTGATGTTGTGGTCTGCAGCATAACTTTATCCAAAGCAGACACTTTTCTCGTTTGAGATGTGGCTTGGGAAAGGGCAATAAGTCCACCTCGTCGGCCAGCCTCTCAGGATACGTAGTACTGGAGTTGCATGCACACTGTTTGACTATTTTAACTAAAAAAAAACATAAAAACGAACAAAAACGGAGTAACTTCTATGCACTTCAATGGACGTTCAAGCAGAGAATGTCCGAGTGTATTGGTTTAGCTGTGCGTGCTGTGATTGGCTCATCGCGTTTGGGGGCGTGGTTTAACCATTGGTCAATTGTAATGTGAACAAACTAAATTGGGGCAGTGTGGTGTCGGCATGTGAGGGCGGGGCTAAATCAGTGCTGATGTGAAAAAGGGCATTAGAAACAGGTTGGGGAGGTTCTGGGTGGCGCCTTCATGGATGAATTTGCAGAAGAAAGGCTGCGTTTATTAGGCGTGACAGACCCACGGGGACTTCGGCAAAACACCCACGGCAGAAAACGGGAGGTCTAGTGTAAGAGCTTAAAAACATTTGACTTTCAAATATAAACAAAGTATGCTGTGCCGTGTTGATCGTACATAAATGTTGATGTAAATGAAAAAAATATTATTTTTGCTGGGGTGGCCAGCTTTTTGTTCGGGAGTGCCCTGGCCACCCCTTGGGTGCTCATTCAGGGTTTTTGGGAAGAGAACTGTGGCCTATCCCACAAAGATCCACATCATCTGCAAACAGGACATTCTCCTTCTGTTCTGCAAACTTTCCTCTCCACCTGTCTCCTCATGTATGATCATACTCAGATGTGTCATCAGTGTGTTTCTTCTGCTTTTTTAGGGGACGTATGCCACAGTGTTCAAAGGACGAAGTAAACTAACGGAGAACCTGGTGGCGCTAAAGGAGATTCGGCTGGAGCACGAAGAGGGGGCGCCTTGCACTGCCATTAGAGAGGGTACACTCATACACGCATGTCACAGAGCCAGAAAATATCATTAAATCTTATTTTCAGTACTTTAAAAACATTAACGTGTGAGTGCATGTGAAACATACAGTCAAACTGCAGTTACTGCAGTTCTGAGATGGTAAAAATTTGCCTCAACACTTTAGGATCTCTGCATGGTTCAAGGTGTTTATGTTACAGAAGACTGGTGGTTGGCTGGATATTAGAATAATTTAAAACTGCAGTACAATTAACAGCTAGCTGCATAACTGTGTATTTGGAGGTTAAAATGTTTCTATGTTAAACACTAAAGGTCAGTAAATGGCTGTTTGGTGGATTTTTCCAACAGAAACAAGGTTTCTTGGAAATAAAGCTAATAAAGCTCCCTTATAAAAACGCCTTTGTAGGTAAAAGCCATTTGTGGGATGAGCAGCAGAGCTGAGTCAGTTCCTCTCTGGTAAATACCAACAGCTGATCAATCCATCAATCAAAGCCTGACTTCAACTCGTTCATGCAGATAAATGCCTCCACTACAGGAGTGTCGGTAGTCATTGCTGGACTGGTCGCAGCCACTCTGTCGCTGCCATCACTATCAGTGTTGGTCATGAACATGTAAACAGCACCGTGTGCTATAAGAGCACCTTTCCTCTGCCCGAACTGTCGCAGATGCCGCGCGAGTATACATCCAGCTCAACTCCAGCTTCAGCCTGATATTAACACGTTTTTCTCCACCCAAACGTGTGAAATTGACAATTAAACCACAGATTTTATCCTTGAAGATTACAGTTTGAGGAGAACGTACATAGAGATGTCAGACATTCTGTGCAAACATCTGGTGGGATCCCAGCTGTACGACTGGATTTGTACAGCCACGGTCAGGTCATACTTCAGCACATAGCAGAGCCACAGCAGCATCTCCTCACTGGGCCATTTACAGACTGAAACACTGAAAAGATGTACGTTGTGATAAATGTGAACAAAATTAAAACAGGTGGGACATCGTCCATCAGAAAATATTTGCTTTTACTTACTGGCCAAAGACACTTTCTGAGTTTCTGGTCCTGTTAAATTTCTTGGTCTGAAAATCTGACCCAAACTAAATCTGTAATTGAGTAGCCCTGCTGTAGAGTTCGTCTCTGATAATCCCACTCTGCAGGGGGGTGGCTGGAGGGTGTGGAGGCAAGAGAGTGTGAGAACGTAACGTGGCATTGCCACAGCCAGGTGAACGGGTACGTAGAACAGCCAAATCAACCAAACAGGCTCAGGGAGGTTCCAGGAGTGAAACTAGGAGGAGAAGGAAATGACGTGAAAACAACGACCAGGAGAGCAAAAACCCCGGAGTTTCACCTCGCTCTCCCTGCAGAAGCTCTGACCACCAGCAGGAATGCAGCAGAGTTTGGCTTTACTCTAAAAATAGATGCTGACGATGCAGGCTGCGTTTGGTTTGCAGTGGCTCAGATGCTAGAGATGGTGGGCCAATGATCGAAGGAGCGGCGGTTCGAGTCCCGATCCCCCAGCCATCTATCATTAGCCCTGTTTCCACCCGCGGGTCAGGTCGGGCCAGGCCGGATCGGGTGGGTTTTGGTACGGATGTGTTGATTTTCATGCTGCGTCCCCACAGCAACCTGTACCCTTCCTCTGGAGGCGCTGGACAGCGCTGCTACGTGATCGCGTGACATCATCGCTGTGCAACGCTGTTTAACCAAAACACCACGCCACACATGACAGAAACAGAAAAGGAGTCACTCCAGCTTTGTTTTTACGCTTGGTCACGCGGGAAGTGAGATTTTTCAACAAATCAATGTATTGCTTTGTGTTAGCTCCACCTCTTTGGTCCGGATCGGTTAGATCAGTACCCCTACCGAAGGGTGCCAAAAAAGTAGGCCGGGTCGGGTCGGATATAAGGGTACCCATCCAGGTTTTTATCTGTGGAGACGAAAAAAAACGTGGACCGATCCGACCCGACCCGACCCAGACCCGCTGGTGGAAACGGGGCTATTGTGTCCTTGGGAAAGACACTTAACCCTTCTTGCCCCCAGTGGGGGCCTCACTGGTTTGTGAATGTTCTAGTGATAGTTGGAGGGGCCATAGGCGCGAAATGGCTGCCATGCTTCTGTCAGTCTGCCACAGGGCAGCTGTGGCTACATACGTAGCTTACCGTCACCACGTTTGAATGAGGCTACATACGTAGCTTACCGTCACCACGTATGAATGTGGCTACATACGTAGCTAACCATCACCACGTATGAATGTGGCTACATACTTAGCTTACCGTCACCACTTATGAATGAGGCTACACACGTTGCTTACCGTCACCACGAATGAATGAGGCTACATACGTAGCTTACCGTCACCACGTATGAATGGGGCTACATACGTAGCTTACCGTCACCACGAATGAATGAGGCTACATACGTAGCTTACCGTCACCACGTATGAATGAGGCTACATACGTAACTTACCGTCACCACATATGAATGAGGCTACATACGTAGCTTACCGTCACCACGTATGAATGTGGCTACATACGTAGCTAACCATCACCACGTATGAATGTGGCTACATACGTAGCTTACCGTCACCACTTATGAATGAGGCTACACACGTTGCTTACCGTCACCACGAATGAATGAGGCTACATACGTAGCTTACCGTCACCACGTATGAATGAGGCTACAAAGCTAGAAAGTGGGTGAAAGCCAAACCAATATTAACCCTGGTTTTCGAACGTGCACTATCTAAAGCTCTTTTCGCCGCAAAACCCTTGCGTTTCTTCGCTGCATCCGCCATTTTTATCAAGAATTCAAGTGAATCTGCTTTCGGCTCTAGTTGACGTTTAAAAAAAGGACAAAAAGTTTGCTCCAGTCGATGCGTTTATCCCAACAGAACGCTACGCCCTTAGCTCTGGCATTGGCTGAAGAAAACATGCATATCTCCACCCAAAAATGTCCCGAACACACCAAAATAAAGGAAAAAGGCAAATACAGTCAGGAGAGGGGGAGTTGCAAACAAAACTCACCGCCACACAAACGCAGAGGCCCAAAGGTGCGGATTAATCCGGATTTCACTCACACAAGTCTAGCGTTTGTTTTCATGGGGAAAAGTCCGGACTCTACCTTTCAAAGTACCAGATCAATAAGGAGTATCGTTAAGAGTAGTAGTATAGATAAATCGTACCCATGCCTAGGTGTCATACAGAGGGAAGTAGCTAATGACGAGCAGGTGGTGTAATCCAACTGAGAGCAGGTGTAGCAGACAGGAACCAGACTTGGCCACCCCTGCCCTACATCATCACCTGGCCTCCACCAGAAGCTACTACCCTATCAGTGCAGCAGTCTCTCCTCCATACTTCTGAACCTACCATCCAACTTCAACCAACCAAAGTCTGGACTCATTACTGAACATAACAATCTCCACAGGTTTCACACACCAACCAGGTACCCGAGTGTCATCACCTGGAGAACCAGAAGCCTAAAACAAGGGTCAACGGCAGTCAGCTGGCACAGAAAAAGAGGATTATAATCAAAACCGGGCACTGAAAATTCAGGTCCAGGCACTAAGGTTTGGAATGTAAAAGGCCTTTAATTCAGTGGGCTACAGTAATAAGAAATACACCCAAGCCTATGGGCTTATGCCTTCTTCAGGTTGGAGTAGTGATCTCATCTGTCTACCAGACTTTACCTTTAGTCCTCTGGCTTGTCCTCTCTGCTGCAGTTTACCTGACTTTTCTTCAGTACACAGTTTAAATTTGTCTTGAAGCTTAAATCAAAGCTGAGATTCCAGAAAAGTGTTGTTAGAAAACAGCATTTTTATGTCTCCTTCCTCTTTCCAACCAGTATCTCTGCTGAAGAACCTGAAACATGCCAACATTGTTACCCTGCACGACATCATCCACACAGACCGCTGCCTCACTCTGGTCTTCGAATATCTGGTGGGTACATCAACACTCAAGGATTTGCACGGTTTTTAAAGGTCGATTACCCAGCAGTGAGATGAACTGGTTTGATTTGAAACACTGTGCCTCTTCTCTTCTCCAGGACAGTGACCTTAAACATTACTTGGACAACTGTGGAAATCTGATGAGCATGCATAATGTCAAGGTGAGTTTTCTTTAAAGAGATTGGAAAGAACAGATGACTTGTTTGAATAACTTTGAATCACTTTCCCAAACTTATTCATACAGTGTGTGTATATATGTATACAGTATATAGCCAAAAGTATTCGCTCGCCCATCCAAATGATGGAATCAGGTGTTCCATCACTTCCATGTCCACAGGTGTATAAATGAAGCAGCTCGGCATGCAGACTGTTTCTACTAACGTGTGAAAGAATGTGTCGCTCTCAGGAATCAGTGAATTCCAGTGTGGAACTGTGATAGGATGCCACCTGTGCAACAATCCAGTGGTGAAATTTCCTCCTAAATGTTCCACAGTCACTGTCAGCTGGATTATAAGAACATGGAAGTGTTTGGGAACGACAGCAACTCAACCATGAAGTGTTCGTCCACGTAAACTGATGGAGCGGGTCAGTGATGCTGAAGCTCATAGTGAGAAGAGGTGGCCAACTTTCTGCAGAGTCAATCACTACAGACCTCCAAACTTCATGTGGCCTTCAGATCAGATCAAGAACAGTGACAGAGAGCTTCATGGAATGGGTTTCCATGGCGACCAGCTGCATCCATCCATACATCACCAAGTGCGATGCAAAGCGTGGATGCAGTGGTGGAAAGCAGCCGCCACTGGACTCTAGAGCAGTGGAGGCGTTCTCTGGAGGACCAATCACGCTTCTCCATCTGCAGTCTGATGGAGGAGTCTGGGTTTGGTGGTTGCCAGGGCAACGGTACTTGTCTGACTGCATTGTACCAAGTGTAAAGTTTGGTGGAGGGGGGATTATGGTGTGGGGGTGTTTTCAGGAGCTGGGCTTGGCCCCTTAGTTCCAGTGAAAGGAACTCTGAATGCTTCAGCATACCAAGACATTCTGGACAATTCCATGTCCCAACTTTGTGGGACCAGTTTGGAGCTGGTCCCTTCCTCTTCCAACATGACTGTGCACCAGTGCACAAAGCAGGTCCATAAAGACCTGGATGCAGAGTCTGGTGTGGAGGAACTGGACTGGCCTGCACAGAGTCCTGACCTCAACCCCATAGAACACCTTTGGGATGAATCAGAGCGGAGACTGAGAGCCAGGCCTTCTGGTCCAACATCAGTGTGACCTCACAAATGTGCTTCTGGAAGATGGTCAAAGATTCCCAGAAACACTCCTAAACCTTGTGGACAGCCTTCCCAGAAGATGAAGCTGTTCTAGCTGCAAAGGTGGACCAACGTCATCCTGAACCCGACGGATTAGGGCTGGACAATTAATCAAATTTTAATCATGATTTCAATTTTGCCTTTTCACGATCATAAAAACATTGTAATCGAAGAAAAACAATTAATCCTGAAGTGAACAGACTGGTGGAGTTACAGGAAGCAAACTGTAGGGAGTATACAGGACTGTCTCAGAAAATTAGAATATTGTTTATTTATTTTTTTATTTAACCTTTATTTAACCAGGTCGGTCCCATTGAGACACAATGACCTCTTTTCCAAGGGAAGCCTGGCCAAGACAGCAGCTTAGAACATTAAGTTTCAACAATAAAACAAGCAATAAAAGTTGCACATTAAACACCAATAATACAACAAATATACAAAATGCAATGATAACAATAGAGCTGAATTTGGGACTCTTATGTGAAGCAAGAGCAAGAACAAATGAGGCTGATTCCAAGTCTCTTACATGGTTTTTGAAAGTTCCAAGAGAAACTAAATCCTGCAGCTTCAGAGTCTGTCATGAATTCAAGCAGCAGGTGCACGATGCATAAAGGAGTGTTTTCCGGAGTGTGATAAAGTTCTTTATTTTCTGTAATGCAATTAAAAAAACATGAAAAGGTCATATATTCTGGATTCATTACCAATCAACTGAAATATTGCAAGCCTTTTATTGTTTTAATATTGCTGATTATGGCGTACAGCTTAAGAAAACTCAAATATCCGACCTCAAAATATTAGAATATCATGAATTGTAATTTTCTGAGACAGTCCTGTAGAACAGGAATGCATGTAGACTGAGTATTCATTTTTATTGCTATTATTATCGTAAATAATATTCTTATTTTACTCCTTTACTTGTTTCTATTTTATTTCCGGTTTTATTTTTTTTTAAGTTATATTTGAAGTTGAGTTTTGGTGGTTCAATAAACACTTTTTATAAAATCAATGAATAATCGTGTATATTAATCGTGATTTCAATATCAGTCAAAATAATCGTGATCAGAATTTTTTCCATAATTGTCCAGCCCTACTATGGATTAGGAATGGGATGTCACTTCAGCTCATATGTGAGTCACGGAAAGTGAGTGAATACTTTAGGTGGTTTACTTTTGTCCCTCCATCCTGATCCTAATGAACAGGGACTATTTTAGGAACTCTTGGCGGATCTCGTCCATCGCAGGGGCCCTGCCACCAAGGAGCTTTTTAAGAAGCTTTTTCAACCATATCATTATGATATTATTGTTTGTTTCATTTATAACAGCAGTTTTTGCGAGCAACAATTAGTCAGGTTTGCAAGAAGAAGAAAAAAACCCGAGAAAAAAACACTTTACTGCCCGACATTCATGAAGTTGTCAGGAGTGAAGTTCACACAAAGTTGAGGTTATTTCTGCTCCTGAAGATAAAATCTAACCACGTATGGCAAGTGGATTCATTGTCCAGGGGTCTGTTGCACGAAGCAGGTTCAACAAACTCCGAGAGTAACTCTGAACTCTGAGTTGACCTACTCGGAGATTGGAAACTCTGAGTTTTCAGTCCCATAACAGCTGATTTGAGTTGGTTTAATCAACTCAGAGTAGTTCGACCCGGGGTTTTAACCCGGCACTACCAAGATAAAAAGCCAACATCAATTGAGCACCGATTCGACGAGTCACCATGGTAACGTAGACACGAGGGCGGGGCTGCGCTCGCCATTGAATGGAGGTATAACTTTTAAAGCCTCATATGGCGAGTTTGAACTGCTGCCGCTGCTGCAAGCAAAAAAATAAAAAAAGAAAGAAAGAAAGGCGGCATGGGAGAAGATTTAAGTTTAGGCTAAATGCTGTCCTTTACAATCACAACGATGTTATAGAGTAGAACTGTTTAATGGTAACGCGACAGTCTCGTATAATTTCACTATGGTTCCAGGTGACTGAATATGAATATCTGGTTGGTCTAATGGTCTGCGCGCTTGCCTGCCACTTGAAGGGAGGGTGTTCGAATCCAGCTTTGTACTTTTACTACAGTCTTTTTATTTATTTAACTTGAGTGAAATCCCTCAGGGAGAAGCGCTCTTGTCGGCAGCATTAAGATTAAATATAACCGTCGCATTTCTCAAATGCCCTGCGTCTACAATAAAAGAAATAAAAAATCTATTTGCGAAAAAAATGCAGGGTAATAGACAATATGCTTCGAGAGAAAAGCGTATGGCAACATAAAAAAAGCCTTCACAAGAATTGAACCGCAGTTCCCCGCATGGCAAACGAACACTTTATCCATTTAGCCAGAACCAGAGACAGCTAGATAGTCAAATGATCATGTTAAAGCATCTCTTGTAAACGGAGAGACAGGACCTCCAACTCTCACGTATGGCTGGTGATATTATAAATGTACGGACGGATCAGCTCGTGTATGTAGATAACTGACCGTGATGTGTAACTGTAACGTCAGAAATTACAACTGTCGGGAAATTAAACTTCTATCTGTGGTCTGATAATGATCTCTGAATATTTAACCCTTCATGCAGCATCTTAATCCATAAAATCCTCATCAAAAGATAAGGATGTAACCTACCGACTCTGATTTATTTTTTAACATGTTTTATTTAAGACGGCAGCAGCCAAAACTCACCGCTGACTTAATGAATGAATGAGGAAAGGAAACGGCGAGTGTGACTAAAAGTGGGTGGAGACAGTGAGAAACTCAAGGTTTCTCCACATTAACCTGCTCCCGACCAGGTTAGTTTCAGAGAGTCTGTTACCATGGTAACTGACCGAGGGTTTAAGTTACCCCTCTTCGTGCAACAGGCTAGAGTTACTCCTCTTTCCCTGGGTTGAGTTACCTACCTTTGTGTTACGAAAAACTCAGAGTTTCCCGAATTTCGGGGTAAAACAACTCAGGGTTTTCATTAAACCTGCTTCGTGCAACAGACCCCAGGACAACGAATAAACTCCCACGCTGAACACAACCACATTTTTTCCAACTTGCCGTTGTCTACAGCTTCAAAAAGAATTTTTTTTAAATTCTCCTGAATCTGGATCAAACGTCTGTTAGCTGATGGCTGTTTGTCTCTGAGGAAATCTTCCTGCAGCTGTTTGGTTCTTCCTCAGAGAGTGGATAGGTCAGGATTCTCCTCCAGTTTCTCTTGAACAAAGCGGATGTCTTGCTACGATGCTGTGCATGCATTTGTCGCTTCCTGATTGGTGCTACCCGATTACATACACCGGTGGTCGGTCAGTTGTGATAAGGAAGCTACAGCTTGGCCTGAATATTCATATATATCACTCAAATATGCAAAAATGAAGAAAAAAACTACTTAAATTAAGTTTCTTATGAGGAAATAACATAGTAGCATGCTGAAAAGCTCTTAAAAGTCCATTCTTTATGACACGGCGCCTTTGAAAACTAAGCTCCTTTCTAATCATACGTCCTCCATGTTTGCAGATCTTCATGTTCCAGCTGCTGCGTGGTCTGTCCTACTGCCACAAAAGGAAGATCCTCCACAGAGATCTGAAGCCCCAGAACCTGCTCATCAATGACAAGGGCGAGCTCAAACTGGCTGATTTTGGTAAAAAGAAAGAGGACACGTGATAGGAAAAGTGCTTTGCATACACACACTCGGCTAAAAACAAGCTGCTTCTTGCTAATAATGCCTGCCAGCTTCATTTTATTTTACTGCTGTACTCAAGACTTCTGATCACTTCAGCAACCTTACTTCTTGTATCCTAGCAACCTGACTTCTTTCTTCTGAGATGTCTCACTTCTCTGCTGGAATTAAGTTTATAAATCCAACAGTGTGACATTTTTTAATGTGCAGGCAAAACACGGTCTCCTGCGTGTAATCTGTCAGGGATTGCTAGGTAAGAGTTTATTATAACACAGAGAAAATGTCCCATTTAACTCTGAACTGAACCGTTCAGGTCTGGCCAGGGCCAAGTCTGTCCCCACCAAAACCTACTCCAACGAGGTGGTCACTCTCTGGTACCGCCCCCCCGATGTGCTGCTGGGCTCCACAGAATACTCCACACCCATCGACATGTGGTGAGTAACACACTGCTTTTATCATCCAGGTCCCATCATTAAAGTGTGGGAGCCCTCAATGCCCCCCCCCCCCCAATTGCAGAGGTGGGTCTGTGTGTAACTCAGTGTTTTTCTTTGTTTTGATGGAAATGGGCTAAATATTGTATGGCTGCTGTGTGTGGACACAAAAGCATTCGAGTCGTTCTGAGACGGCGCTGAGCTTCATGCACACATGGTGCGTTTAAGTGCTGGAAAGCTGGGTGAGATTAAAGGTTCTGATGTTGACTGGGATTAAAGGTTCTGATGCTGACTGGGATTAAAGGTTCTAGATGCTGACTGGGATTAAAGGTTCTGATGCTGACTGGGATTAATGGTTCTAGATGCTGACTGGGATTAAAGGTTCTATATGCTGACTGGGATTAAAGGTTCTGATGCTGACTGGGATTAAAGGTTCTAGATGCTGACTGGGATTAAAGGTTCTGATGCTGACTGGGAATAAAGGTTCTGATGCTGACTGGGATTAAAGGTTCTATATGCTGACTGGGATTAAAGGTTCTGATGCTGACTGGGATTAATGGTTCTAGATGCTGACTGGGATTAAAGGTTCTATATGCTGACTGGGATTAAAGGTTCTGATGCTGACTGGGATTAAAGGTTCTAGATGCTGACTGGGATTAAAGGTTCTGATGCTGACTGGGAATAAAGGTTCTGATGCTGACTGGGATTAAACGTTCTGATGCTGACTGGGATTAAAGGTTCTGATGCTGACTGGGATTAAAGGTTCTGATGCTGACTGGGATTAAACGTTCTGATGCTGACTGGGATTAAACGTTCTGATGCTGACTGGGATTAAAGGTTCTGATGCTGACTGGGATTAAACGTTCTGATGCTGACTGGGATTAAACGTTCTGATGCTGACTGGGATTAAAGGTTCTGATGGAGGGTTAATGTTAGAAATGTGCCTGCAGCCCTCCAACATTGAGGATCCTGATCATCCCTCTCAGGCTGTGACTCGGTGAATCCTCTCCTGCAGTTGGAAGAGTTCCCTGATCTCCATGAATCACTGCTATTTATGTAAATCTTCAGCTTGTTTGCAGACAGATGAGTCACAGAGAGGCATAATTCACGAGGAGGTACCCTCCTTTCTGAATTTGTTTCACGTTAACAATTGAAGTGTGAACACCCCCACAGATTTTTGTAAACCACAGAGGATCAAACGTAGCTCTGTAGCAACACGACGGCCTTTTATCGGCCCCTCCAGCTTCATTACCAACATCAGACCACAGTTTCCTCTTCAACAAGCCGCCCTGCAAGGAGCCAGAGACCATCCCCCCCACTAACACTGAACGTGTCTGTGCAATCAGCACCCAGCGTAGTATTTATCTTTGTTGAATTCACCCTAAACTCATATGTTTCCTACTCGTTCTATCTTCCTCCAGGGGTGTAGGCTGTATCCTGTATGAGATGGCAACAGGTCGTCCAATGTTTCCTGGTGCCACCGTGAAGGAGGAGCTACATCTGATTTTTAGGCTCATGGGTAAGCAGTGATACGGCGTCACAGTTCTGTAAAGACCAAACTCAGATGTGCAATAACGAATAAGCTTCTGGGAATAGTCTGCATCCCATAAAAGTCAAAGTTTTAAAGGGGGCATAAAAAAAAAATTTTCTCGCATTTAGAGCACTGATGCCCACTTCTTTGTCTTGCAGGCAATCCAACAGAGGAGACTTGGCCTGGCGTCAGCAGTAATGAGGAGTTTAGGTCCTACCTCTTCCCTCAATACAAACCTCAAGCTCTAATCAACCACGTGCCCCGGTAAATATAAACCACTTTTATTCACCCACTGTTACATATGTGTGTATTCCGGGAGGGACTCGATTTAAAACAAATAATCAGAGGCTTTGTAGTTAATAGGGCTGTCAAAAGATTAATCCTAAATTAATCCCATTGTCAAACAAGAGATTAATTTATTTTTTTCGTACTGCTATACGCAGAAAATACATTAACTTTTGTTTTACAACGTAAAGACTAAAACCAAGCCAGAAATCTGGGAGTAGTCCAGGACTCAGACCTGAATTCCAGCTTCACATTAAGACAGTTGTGAAGTCAGCGTGTGAGGACCAGCAGCATTCTGGACTAAACTGAAGGACTTCAGGGAGACATGTGAGGACAGGGTTTCAGCAGTCTAGTCTACTAAAGATAAATGCAGAATTCCTGGTGAGACACCTTTCATCCTAAATATGTTATAAAAGTGATAGAAAAAAACCCGCATGTGACTAATCAGGATTAATTTTTTGACAGCCCTCGTAATTAATTAATGTTAATTCATTGTATTTTAATCACATAACAATAATTTCCCCAAAAAGTCACTTCTCCGTTTTGGTTTAATGGATTTTAGTGGATGACCAAATAAAATAATAGACACAGACATTTGGAATTTTGGGACTGCGGGAACCTTTCGGAGTTCCTAGAACCTTTTCGGGAACCAGGACGGTTTTTTGCACATTCGGTCATTTAGGAACCAGGAACCTCGGACCTCGGTTCCTGGAATCTTTTTAGCTCCTACTCCGTGGCAGGGTCTTTTCAGGTTTCCATAGGAACAAGGTTCTTATAGTTTTTAAATTTTCGTTAGTTTTTATTTTTATTTAGTTCTTCAGTTTGTTTTTTATTTCAGTTTAGTTTTAGTTAGTTCAACAGATGATTTTAGTAGTTTTAGTTTAGTTTTTATATTGAGGAATTGACTAGTTTCATTTTCGTTTTTATTTAGTTTTAGTCTTAGAGGGAATTCCAGTTCCTGCGAAGTGCAAGTGCCGTCCCGATTCTCAGAAAGTTAAGTTAAGGGGCAAGTTTGAGGCTGAATCGCCCTCAATACTGAGATTCTCTGACACCACCCTTGTGAGTAAGGATTACCCAGAATGCAGCGGCAAAGAAGGCGAGCTACAAATCTTCAGTATTTTCTTTGTTAATGGAGACATAAATATCAGGAAAACCATTGTATTATCTTAGTTCAGGCCCATGTTATGGATCAGTTACCTCATTGTTGCATAATATTAATTTTTATTTTACGATCTTTTGGTAATAGCGGCTGGTGCGGTCAAACCATGTTGCTATCGTTTAAGTTAGTTAAGTAAATGTTACAAAATGGTCATTTTTCTCTGTTCTAATGACGTTGTTTTATCAAGATAACAGCCTGTATGACGTGCTTGTGCTGATATCGGTATAAGACGACCGGGCTGATGTCATGTCCAGTATTCACAGTTATCTAACGATGGTTCTGCTTCGTTCCACTGCCAGCGTGGACATGTCTCCTCGCGCTCCGCGCAGGTCGAGTCCTCGCAACAACAAAGTCAGTCAGGTGACGTGTCGGCCTGCTGACTGGCAGCCATCCAGGAATTCACAGAACCGCAGTTACCTACGTAACTTTTGTCATAGCTGGTGTTTACCCGTCAGTAAGCCGCGGTATGCGGGGACAGCTGAATATGTCCATGGTGGCTGTGTTTGTGGCTGATGATTAAACAGACAGGGTTAACAGCGCAAATAAATGTAAATAAAGTATCTTCTTCTTCTTCTTCTTCTCCTGAATTGACAGACTGAACTCTGTTTTGGCGTAATGCTGCCCCCCACAGTTTGAAGACATATCTGCATTTAAGGGGTGTCCCATTTTCTAAGTCACAAAATAGCCCTGAACACCTGGTTTTGAGGGCGACTAAGATTGAGGGATAAGATAGGAACTGGAATCGGCCCTTAGTCGTAGTTTTTCAGGTGAAGAGAAAGCCTTGAAATGTAGATGTTGAAAGATATGGAAAAATGTGACACAAAATATGGATTATTAAATTCTTTTATTTTAATTCCTGAACCACAATTATTCAAATTATTTTCATTTAAATCCAACATTTGTTCCAACATTTACAGGCCCTGATCCAAACAGGCAAACTCTAACACCAGCCCACATGCAGCTCTCACCACATATGTTCAGTGTAACCGTGAACTTTCCATCAGCGTCTCTGTGAGAACTTCACAAATGAACTTTCACATTTGTTGGATTTTTCCCTTTTAGTTGCTTCCACAGATGTTTTTGTCCGCTAAGCAGCTTCTTCTAGTTCAGGTGCTACAGATTATAGCAGCTATACTGCCCCCCTCTGGAGGAAAAGTGGAAGAACAGCAGCTGCTGCAGGACAGACATCTCATGTCTGATCAGGGGAGAAAACGAAAACTGAGCTGAATTTATCTACAACTCAGTTTAGTTTTAGTTAGTTTTGCATTGTTCTTTGTAGTTTCTATTTAGTTTTAGTTTTTTCTTTTTCTTAATTTTAGGTTTTTTTTTTTATTCCAGTTAACTAAATTATTTTTTTACTGCTAGTTTTAGTTTTAGTCTTAGTTTTAGTTAACTATAATAACCCTGCATAGGAACTGAAATACATAGATGTTTGGTGTCAAAGAGTCCCACAAGTGTTTACCTGTTTAACTGTTCACAAAGATCGTAATTACAACAGGAACTATCATCTATCATCTATCATCAACTATCATATGTTATTTAACTTGTCAATAAAGTCTTGACAATTACAGCATCGTACAGCTCCACACAGGTCAGGGTTGTGTTGCAAACTTTCTCTGAGTCTAAAGCAGCG
Organism: Atherinomorus stipes; assembly: GCA_023101725.1. Lineage (NCBI taxonomy): Eukaryota > Metazoa > Chordata > Actinopteri > Atheriniformes > Atherinidae > Atherinomorus > Atherinomorus stipes. The sequence goes on from JALJCO010002721.1 coordinate 113,627, forward strand.
TTTCCCGCTGGTCCGATGCACCTGCGCCTTTCTGCAGCCCGACTGTCCGTCTTCTTACGAGCAGCCGAGCTTTCTTTTCTTTATTCAGACATCAACAGTGAAATAATAAAGTCTGATTTATCTTGACATTGTTGGCGATCAGTTGTCGTCTTCATCAGAAGTTATAACATTCTGCTGTTAAGATCATCTGGCTGGTATGACACCTGCAGCTCCTGGAGACAGAAGACAGGAGGCGATCCGTCGTTTCTATTAAGGAATCTGGACCCTAAAGTTATTGTCTATAAGTGCTCAGTCAGCAGACTGTTTCTTAGTTTAACTAATGAAAGTTATTTCTGTCCCTGTGCGGGTCAGGCTCAGATCCCACAGTCCGGGTCAGGCTCAGATCCCACAGTCCGGGTCAGGTTCAGATCCCACAGTCCGGGTCAGTTTCAGATCCCACAGTCCGGGTCAGGCTCAGATCCCACAGTCCGGGTCAGGCTCAGATCCCACAGTCCGGGTCAGGCTCGGATCCCACAGTCCGGGTCAGGCTCAGATCCCACAGTCCGGGTCAGGCTTGGACCAGCCTCCGCCTGTCTGCGCTGCTGCTTCAGAAGCAGCTGGATGAGGAGGGATTTCTGACGTAGATTCTATTGTTTGGTCAGACAGGAACATTTATGAATCACACGTGGATACAATAATAAGATCATTTATATGATCAGATGTGCGCTCATTTCCACGCTTGTTTGATAAACGGGACTGCTGACTTTTATACACCTGAAATGGCGTCTTAGCAACAAAAGTCACGTGTCTGGCAGAGACCGATTGAAGTGTCCCAATTCATTATCAAATCCATCACAATGGAACACGTCCCGACTCGATAAATATCTTGAAAAGTCCAAAAGCAATTATTTTCATATTAATTTCATGACCTAAATACAGCTGCAAAGTGTGTCAGTAGAATCTGCGGCTGCCGCCCGGACACTTTAGTGGACGGACCGTCCACTAAAGTGTCCGCGCACTTCCACAAAAGCTATACAAGATGCTACGTGATACACATGACTGTGATGAGGGAAAGCTGGTAATTCAGCTTTTATAATAGCTTTGAGTGGAAGAGATGGAAAACCCAAATACATTTACAAATCAGTACAATCTGCAGCACTTTAGTGGACGAACCTGGTCCGTCCACTAAAGTGTCCGGGCGTTCTTCAATGAAAGGTAAACAAGACGTTAGCAGCGCAGCTTTCCAACGGGGGGCTGTTCCGTGATACAAATGAGCGCGATGAGGGAAAGCTGGTACGCAGCTTTATAACAGCTTTGAATAAAAGAGACGAGAAACCTCAGTTTTGTGTCAGATCTGCTGGGGCATAAATGTGTCTCTGTCGTTATAGGAACTGCGTTCCTACAACCTCTCTGTCCTATTGTGCCTATTAATACCCTAAACTCGACCTCTATCGATGTCTGGAAACCTGCATTTAATTCAACTGAATAAACAGAAGAAAAAGAAAGCAGATATCCCCGGCCAAACAGAACACACCTCAAGTTAAAGTGTCTTTTTAAGTACTTAAACTAACAGCTCCGGCTGTCCTCAAGGGGCCCCCAAGGGGTGGCCAGTGCCACCCTGAAGAAAAAGCTGGCCCCCCCAGCAAAAATTATATTTATTCATTTATATCACCATTTATGTACTATCAACACAGCGCAGCAGGCTTTGTTTATACTCGTCAAAATACTTCAAAAGCTAATAAAAATAAAATAAATAAAGTTTTAAGACGAGAGCTACCATTGTGTGATCATTGGCATTTTGCCGTAGTCCCTGCCGATCTTTCATGCTTGATAAACTTGGCCTTTCTTGTGTAAATTTGTCTAGGATGGTGCCACCCGGCAGAACTTCCCCAACCGGTCTGTAATGTACTCGACTGGACTGTACTCAGGTTGGCTCTCATTCAGACCAGTCTGATCTTACAAAACATTAAAATCAAATCAAATAATTTCAGGGGTCTAAAAGTTCAGCTGTGATTCGAACCGTCTTGGACTTTGTGCTGCGTGTGATGCGGACTGAGACGATGAAAGATGAGTGTTTAGGTGTATCTCTGTCAGGTATATCTGCATATGGGAGAGAAGCCTCTGCCTCACAGGGCGACCCGGAGCAACACGTAGTCCTCAAATATATTCACCCCCTCCAATTAAAGAAGGAAGAACATCAGCTGTCACTGAAATAGGATGAAACTGACAAAAGTAATAATAAATTAAAATCATGACATTGATTTTGTATTGTAGTTCCAAAGAAATATTTAAAAAACAAACACACAATAAATAAACAAGTAAACAAGCATGATGGGGCTCTAAGCTAAAATTTTGTTGAGCAACACTTTGATTCAATCACTGCAATCAGGTGTTTCTGTGACGTCCAATCAGACGTCTGCACCTGCTGACAGGTATGTTGGTCCATGTTCATGGGAAAGATGCTCTAATGTATCTGGGACAGTTTTGTTTATTTACTTTTTTATTATTATTATTTTCAACCACAATTCAAAAGCAACATTTTATTTCACTAAATTATAATTTTGTAATTTTTTATTTATTATTAGTTTCTTGTTATTTGAATTATTATTCTGAATCTAGCCTTTTCTTTAATTGGAGGGTGTGAATAATATTAAGGACGGCAGTAGATGCTCTTGTTCTTCATTTAGACATTTAAGCTCCACAGTTGGAAATGTAAAAAGCAAAAGGAAAGTTATCACCATGCACCAGATTATTGCATTTCAGTCTACAAAGTTCACATTTTTCTGCCCTTGGGTCCCCAGCTGAATTTGGTCCCCACCCAACCGATGTTGTAATCGGGGATACAGACTTTAAGATCACAGAAAAAAGTCTGATCCTGTCTGTTTTCTAGGAATGCTGCTCATAGGGAGCTCTTCTATGCCATCAACACAAATGAAGCCAAAGTGTTTGCCCACCATGTGTTAACTTACACAGACTCCTTGGACGTTTTGTTGCTATACATAGTTAATTTAATAAGCCTTGGCCATCCTGCTATTTTCTCTGGCCACCCCTAAAAAATTCTCTGCAGGCACCTCTGCGGTCCCCTATCTAAGCGTCTACATGTTCCAGTATTTTTTACCTTCTAAATGTTTTTGTCCACAATCTTCATTAAAAGATAACTTTCTTTTTCTTCAACTTGGACCTTATTTCTAGGAGTTTATACGTGCATTTACTCACCGGTAACATTTCTGCATCACTTTGACTCTTTGGGAAGATATGACGCTGAGTCGCCCTTCGGCGTGCTTCCAGTATCATGGCAGAGACGGGGCAGCCTCTATCAGACATTATCTGCAGCAAAACTCCTTCATTTCATCAATGCTTTAAGTACAATGAACAAATGAATGAGTACTATTGTCCTGTGAGTTCAAAATTTACTCTCCGTTTGTTATTGGGAGGTTTCCTCAACACTTTACAGGCCACGCACGTCCCGACGGGGGCTTGCTGCAGTAAAGCTGAGAGCAGCTTCTACCCAGATACAACCAAACTGAAAACTTTGAGCCTCTGGACTCACAGGACAATAAAACTAATTTTTTCTTCATTCTACTTAAAGTATTGGTGAAATGAAGGAGTTTTGTTGCAGAGAATCGCCCCGTGTCCGCCATGATACTGGATGTACGCCAAAGGGCGACTCAGCGTCATGTCTTCCCAAAGGGTCAAAGTGATGCAGAAATGTCACCGGTGAGTAAACGCACGGATAAACTCCTAGAAATAAGGTCCAGGTTGATAAAAAAAGAAAGTTCTCCTTTAAGAGGCATTAACACAGGGGAGGGCAATTCCGGTGCTGGGGGGTCGGCATCCTGCAGGCATCAGGAGTTCCTGCTGCAACACACCTGATTCCAACCATGAATAATTGTTCAGAGCTTGATGTGAAGCTCTGCGCAGGTCACAAGGTGTGTTGCCACGGGAAACTCCTGATGCCTGCAGGCCGGTCCCTCCAGGACCAGAACTGTCCAACCCTGTGACGGTAAGCGGGACGGGACCAGTCAGAGGAGCTTTGGCTTTCATGATCAGTCGTGGAGAACACCTGCTGGGACTGATGGGAGCTGGGACCTGATACTGATGCTGCACGAGGCTTTGGGACGGGGGCGGGGCCTCCTAAATGAATATATTTACTCCTCCCAACACGTACAGCTGCATGGAAACGTCCCATATGACGTATTTCTTGCGGCAGACGCACTAACTGGACGCAGACGTGCTACTTTCCATCTTTGAAAGATGCAACCCTTTCTTGCACACTGTTAGATCTGTTTGTACATGTTTTGGCACGTGCAATGAGATCACTCACGTTTTTATCCGCAAAGACCTGCGATAGATCCAGCATTCGTGTGTTCAGTCAGAGGCTTCTTCAGCTGCCTTTGACTGACAATCGGTAAAGATTATTCATGTCCACAGAGATAATGTTAAAGAAGGACTATTTTATTGGTATTTTTGTTTTTATTATTTTAGATATTTTCCTTGGTTTTACTTAAATATTGGCTTATTTTTATGATGCTACAGTGATGTCATTTTCCAACATGATAACATACTGTACATCTTATTATTTTACCTCATTACCAGATTTCTCTCTGTACTTGTTTGTTTAATTTCTTATTATATTGATTGTTTTAGTTCTTACATTTATATATTTATTTTTTAGATTTGTCATAATTTCTTTGTGTTCACTTGTTGATATTGATTTATTTTCTTTTTTGTATCTTACTTTATTCCAGTTTTTTCCACCTATTTTTTTTACTGAATATATTTTGTTTTTATAAAATTGTAAATTCAGTTATTGAGAGGTTAAGTTTGAAGTATTTGAATTGTTCCTTATTTATGAGTGTGTCATGTTGTTTACATGTTTTGGTCAGCTTCCACCTGCAGTGCGTAATATCATGTAATTTTGTGGAAATACACACCTGTGGTGTGTCTGTAAAGCCTGAACCATGCATGTTGCTAGCCATTTGGAGAAAAAGGAAAAGTCAAATGAAAGATAACGTGTGACTAAATCGTGCCAGTCTGAGCTTCTGATTTGCCCCCACCAGGTTGGACACGGAGGGGATTGATCTCCAAACTGCTTTGCTGCTGGTATGATGATGCACGCACACACATCAGACTGAACGCTGGTTTCTGGCATGTTTCCATCAGCTGTGTGTTGTTGTTCCTGCAGTACGACACTCGGAGCAGAATCTCCTCTGAAGCAGCTCTACGACACCCGTACTTCCAGAGTCTGGGGGATAACATCCATAACTTGGCAGACAGTAAGATCTGTGATCACACCGTTAAACAAACCCTGTAAGATCAGGTCTGTTTAAGGTCTGCGGGTTTTCATGCAGAATACATAACTGTAAACACAAGCTTGCAGCAGCAGCAGGGATATTTCTGTCCTGCTTATTATTTTCCTCATTTCAAAAGTTTGTAAAAGATTGTTCCAGTCATTGAAGACTTGAGGGAGCCGGCAGAATTCATGACTTGTGGCTCCAGTGAAAATCTGTGTAAATGGTTCCTTTAATGATGACCTGGTGTGTTCAGGCCCCCGGCGACGCCTCATTCCATTATTGTTATGAGCTACATCTGGTTGGTTGCAAATTATGTTGAGCTTCCAGTTGTTAAAGATGACGGTAGCTGCTTCTGTCAGTGGAAAGTGTTTGTTTGGGTCAAAAGAGGAAAGCTTGATACTGTTTTGTAGTTTTTGTATTTACTGGATACACTTCCCGTCCACTTTGCCAGGTCCACCTTCAGGTTCTGTGCTGGACCCGTTTTTGTCCAGAACTGCTTTAATTCTTGGTGTCATAGACCCAACGAGGTGTAGAAAAAAACATTCCATGGAGGGTTTGTACCATATGGACATGACAGCATCACGCAGTTGCTGCAGATTCGTGATGAGAATCTCCCATTCCACCTCATCATGATGAGAATCTCCCGTTCCACCTCATCATGATGAGAATCTCCTGTTCCACCTCATCATGATGAGAATCTCCCGTTCCACCTCATCATGAGAATCTCCCGTTCCACCTCATCATGAGAATCTCCCGTTCCACCTCATCATGATGAGAATCTCTCATTCCACCTCATCATGATGAGAATCTCCCGTTCCATCTCATCATGATGAGAATCTTCCGTTCCACCTCATCATGATGAGAATCTCTCGTTTCACCTCATCGTGATGAGAATCTCCCGTTCCACCTCATCGTGATGAGAATCTCCCGTTCCACCTCATCATGATGAGAATCTCCCGTTCCACCTCATCATGAGATTCTCCCGTTCCACTGCATCATGATGAGAATCTCTCATTCCACCTCATCATGATGAGAATCTCCCGTTCCACCTCATCATGATGAGAATCTCCCGTTCCACCTCATCATGATGAGAATCTCCCGTTCCACCTCATCATGAGAATCTCCCGTTCCACTGCATCATGATGAGAATCTCTCATTCCACCTCATCATGATGAGAATCTCCCATTCCACCTCATCATGATGAGAATCTCCCGTTTCACCTCATCATGATGAGAATCTCCCGTTCCACCTCATCATGAGAATCTCCCGTTCCACCGCATCATGATGAGAATCTCTCATTCTACCTCATCATGATGAGAATCTCCCGTTCCACCTCATCATAAGAATCTCCCGTTCCACCTCATCATGAGAATCTCCCGTTCCACCTCATCATGATGAGAATCTCTCATTCCACCTCATCATGATGAGAATCTCCCGTTCCATCTCATCATGATGAGAATCTTCCGTTCCACCTCATCATGATGAGAATCTCCCGTTCCACCTCATCGTGATGAGAATCTCCCGTTCCACCTCATCATGATGAGAATCTCCCGTTCCACCTCATGATGAGAATCTCATGTTCCACTTCATCGTGATGAGAATCTTCCTTTCCACCACATCATGATGAGAATCCCCCGTTCCACCTCATCATGATGAGAGTCTCCCGTTCCAACTCATGATGAGAATCTCATGTTCCACCTCATCGTGATGAGAATCTTCCGTTCCACCAAATCATGATGAGAATCTTCCGTTCCACCTCATGATGAGAATCTCATGTTCCACCTCATCATGATGAGAATCTCATGTTCCACCTCATCATGATGAGAATCTCCCGTTCCACCTCATCATGATGAGAATCTCCCGTTCCACCTCATCGTGATGAGAATCTTCCGTTCCACCTCATGATGAGAATCTCATGTTCCACCTCATCGTGATGAGAATCTTCTGTTCCACCACATCATGATGAGAATCTCCCGTTCCACCTCATCATGATGAGAATCTTCCGTTCCACCTCATCGTAATGAGAATCTCCCGTTCCACCTCATCATGATGAGAATCTCCGGTTCCACCTCATCACGATGAGAATCTCCCGTTCCACCTCATCATGATGAGACTCTCCCGTTCCACCTCATCACGATGAGAATCTCCCGTTCCATCTCATCATGATGAGAATCTCCTGTTCCACCACATCATGATGAGAATCTCCTGTTCCACCACATCATGATGAGAATCTCCCGTTCCATCTCATCATGATGAGAATCTCCTGTTCCGCCTCATCATGATGAGAATCTTCTGTTCCACCTCATCATGTTGAGAATCTCCCGTTCCACCTCATCATGATGAGAATCTCCTGTTCCACCACATCATGATGAGAATCTCCCGTTCCACCTCATGATGAGAATCTCATGTTCCACCTCATCGTGATGAGAATCTCCCGTTCCACCACATCATGATGAGAATCTCCCGTTCCACCTCATCATGATGAGAATCTCCCGTTCCAACTCATGATGAGAATCTCATGTTCCACCTCATCGTGATGAGAATCTTCCGTTCCACCACATCATGATGAGAATCTTCCGTTCCACCTCATGATGAGAATCTCCCGTTCCACCTCATCATGATGAGAATCTCATGTTCCACCTCATCATGATGAGAATCTCCCGTTCCACCTCATCGTGATGAGAATCTCCCGTTCCACCTCATCGTGATGAGAATCTTCCGTTCCACCTCATCGTGATGAAAATCTCTCGTTCCACCTCATCATGATGAGCTTCTCCCGTTCCACCTCATCGTGATGAGAATCTCCCGTTCCACCTCATCATGATGAGAATCTCCCATTCCACCTCATCGTGATGAGAATCTCCCGTTCCACCTCATAATGATGAGAATCTCTCGTTCCACCTCATCGTGATGAGAATCTCCCGTTCCACCTCATCATGATGAGAATCTCCCGTTCCACCACATCATGATGAGAATCTCCCGTTCCACCTCATCGTAATAAGAATCTCCCGTTCCACCTCATCATGATGAGAATCTTCCGTTCCACCTCATCCTGATGAGAATCTCCCGTTCCACCTCATCGTAATGAGAATCTTCCGTTTCACCTCCTCGTAATGAGAATCTCCCGTTCCACCTCATCATGATGAGAATCCCCCGTTCCACCTCATCTTGATGAGAATCTCCCGTTCCACCTCATCACGATGAGAATCTCCCGTTCCACCTCATCATGATGAGACTCTCCCGTTCCACCTCATCGTGATGAGAATCTTCCGTTCCACCTCATCGTGATGAGAATCTTCCGTTCCACCTCATCACGATGAGAATCTCCCGTTCCACCTCATCATGATGAGACTCTCCCGTTCCACCTCATCACGATGAGAATCTCCCGTTCCACCGCATCATGATGAGAATCTCCCGTTCCACCTCATCATGATGAGAATCTCCTGTTCCACCTCATCATGATGAGAATCTCCCGTTCCACCGCATCATGATGAGAATCTCCCGTTCCACCTCATCATGATGAGAATCTCCCGTTCCACCTCATCACGATGAGAATCTCCCGTTCCACCTCATCACGATGAGAATCTCCCGTTCCACCTCATCATGATGAGAATTAAAGTGGGCCAAGAAAACCTCCCCCACACCATTCCACCAGCAGCAGCCTGAAGCCTTGATCCAGGGCAGGATGGATCCATGATCATGATGTTTCCAGCATCTGAATGAGGAGCTGAAATGGAGACTCATCAGACCAGTTTCTGCTGCGTTCTGGTCCATCAGCTGCTGCTCTCTGGAGATTTTCTCTTCCTCAGATTCTCTGGAAACTAGAGATGGTCGTGGTGGAAATCCCAGAAAATACTCAGACCAACAACCATTAAAGCCCCTTTCTTCCTCATTCTGATGCTCAGGTTGAACTTCAGCAGGTCGTCTACATGACTGGATGCTGCTGTGTGATTGGCTTGGTAGATACTACAGTTGTGTGAAAAAGTGTTTCCTCCTTCCTGATTTCTTACTTTTTTGCATGTTAGTCACACTTTTATGTTTCAGATCACCAAACAAACTTAAATATCAGACAAAGATAACACAAGTAAACACAAAATGCAGTTTTTAAATGAAGGTTTTTATTAGTAAGGGGGTAAAATCCAAACCTCCATGTCCCTGTGTGAAAAAGTGATCTTCCCCTAAACCTAATAACTGGTTGTTCCACCTTAGCAGCAACAACTGCATCAAGCGTTTGTGATAACTGGCAGTGAGTCTTCTACAGCGCTGTGGAGGAATTTTGTTCCACTCATCTTTGCAGAATTGTTGTAATTCAGCCACATTGGAGGCTTTTCCAGCATGAACCGCCTTTTTAAGGTCATGCCACAGCATCTCAATGGGATTCAGGTGGGGGCTTTGACTAGGCCACTCCAAAGTCTTCATGTTGTTGTTCTTAAGCCATTCAGAGGTGGACTTGCTGGTGTGTTCTGGATCATTGTTCTGCTGCAGAACCCAAGTGCGCTTCAGCTTGAGGTCACCAACAGATGGCCGGACATTCTCCTTCAGGATTTTTTGGTAGAAGCAGAATTCATGGTTCCATTTACCACAGCAAGTCTTCCAGGTCCTGAAGCAGCAAAACAGCCCCAGACCATCACACTACCACCACCATATTTTACTGTTGCTATGATGTTCCTTTTCTGAAATGCCGTGTTACTTTTACGCCAGATGTAATGGGACCTACACCTTCCAGAAAGTTCCACTTTTGTCTCGTCAGTCCACAGAGTATTTTCCCAAAAGTCTTGGGGATCATCAAGATGCTTTCTGGCTAAACGGAGACGAGCCTTTATGTTCTTTTTGCTCAGCAGTGGTTTTGGTCTTGGAACTCTGCCATGCAGCCATTTTTGCCCCCCAGTCTCTTTCTGATGGGGGAGTCGTGAACACTGACCTTAATTGAGGTAAGTGAGGCCTGCAGTTCTTGGATGTTGTTCTGGGATCTTTTGTGACCTCTTGGATGAGTCGTCGCTGTGCTCTTGGGGTCATTTTGGTCGGCCGGCCCCTCCTGGGAAGGTTCACCACTGTTCCATGTTTTCACCATTTGTGGATAATGGTTCTCACTGTGGTTCTCTGGAGTCCCAAAGCTTTAGAAATGGCTTTGGAACCTTTTCCAGACTGATAGATCTCAATGACTTTGTTTCTCATTTGTTCCTGAATTTCTTTGGATGGCAGCATGATGTCTAGCTTTGGAGGATCTTTTGGTCTACTTCACTTTGTCAGGCAGGTCCTATTTAAGTGATTTCTGATGGAGAACAGGTGTGGCAGTAATCAGGCCTGGATGTGGATAGAGAAACTGAACTCAGCTTTCCAAAGATGTGAGGGTGCAATCACCTTTTCACACAGGGCCATGGAGGTTTAGACCCCCCCCCCCCCACACACACACACACACAAACACACACACCCTTATAAAAATCTTCATTTAAAACTGCATTTTGTGTTTACTTGTGTTATCTTTGTCTAATATTTAATGTTTCAGATCATCAAACAAATTTAAAGTGTGACAAACATGCAAAAAAGTAAGAAATCAGGAAGGAGGAAACACTTTTTCACACAGCTGTATGTGTTAAAGTGAGTTTATCCCGTACTGACTCATTTCAAGCTGTATGACAAAGTAAATCTACGACGTTTTAATCTCTCCAGTTGATTCCGGAGCATTTTGGGAGGCTGTTATTTGTCAGTAGAGCTACATAAAGTTGGTAAACTCAGTAGAGACAGCAGAAACTGCAGTTTGGTGCGTTTAAAGCTGATATTCTCTGTGGTGTTTTGGAAACAGAGAGGTTGCATGTTCATAAGTATCATAAACGTACTGCAGGTGTGACAGTGTGGTCCTGTCACTATGCCTCCGAGTGATGATGTGCGCTGGCTACTTGGCCACAGGGATGTCCCTTTGGCTGAATGGTCAGCGTGCATGACTTTCACCTGGGAGTCTGGGGTTCAAAGCCCGCCCGGGCCCTTAGTTGCGTACCTTGCCACACAGGTATAGCATGCTGTTTTGCTGTTCTGCCACTAGAGGGCTCTGTGACGCGGGCAAGCCGTCTACAAAACAGCGTGGCAGAAGCCGAGGCCTGTTTTCCTTGTTTGAGTAAAGCAACGTTAAAAAGCGGGAATTGTTCCCGCCGTTTTAGCTGGAGTACTGCATTCTCTGTCTGTGAGACCCAACATTTTCTCTGTGGTTTAGCTGAGCGTTTCCTTTAATTAGCTCAGCAGCTTATGGCCAACTGTGACTGAGTTAACTAAATACAGTTATTTGCTGCATATCAGCTCCACATCAGCACATCTGATCCTCTCAGCTGCATTAACAGAGTAATTACACCCTCCTCTTACTGCGTTTGCAGTGTATTGTCTAAAATAACATTTCCAGAGTTGCAGCTCTGTGTGAAGCAGCGTCACACGGTGCCGTGCAGGGTCGCTCTGCCTCGGCTGAAGCATGGCAGAGTTCGTGGACTCAGCGGTGCAGTCTTTAATCTTCCTCTGTCTCCTCATCGTTTCAGCTGCTTCGGTGTTTTCTCTCAGGGAGGTGCAGCTCCAGAAAGACCCAGGCCATCGCAGCTCAGTGTTCCAGCCTTTAGGTAAGGAAACAGGAAATGACCTCACCATCAGCTCTGGTCGAGTCGCAAAAAGAGAAGCAGAAAAAACTAACTCTGTATGAACTGCAGATATGGGCGATGGAAAAACGACAAATCAACACATAATACCTGAATGATAAAATGTTGCATGATGAAGTTAATTAAACACGTTATGTTCCCAACAGAACACACACACAGTGTGTTTGCATATATATTTCTACTTGTGTTTCACATAGCTGACAGTATTTATTATATATGATGCAGATATGGATCACCGTGAACATCCGGGAATTTTCGCCAAATTCGTCACATCCGGTTAGGTAACAGGTGAAAACATCGCTTCGTTGCATAGGGGAGCCACTGAATTACCTGCTTCATTACTCGTCAATCTTCGTTTATTCTACTTTGGAAATACCGAGAAGTCCCGCTGTGTATGGCTGCCATAAACATATCTATCACACGGACAAGAGAATATGTTTGTTCCAGTTCCCAAAACAACAGAAAAAGTCCCGAACAACATGCTAAGTGGCTAGCTGCTATCAAGCCCATAAATGCTGACAGTTCACGCTGGAAACCATGGAAACATCTAACAATATGTTCCGATCACTTTGTGACTGATAAAAAAAAAAGCATATTGTGGTCTCACTTTTTAAACCCTGTAGTTGTTTTTGTACAGATGATAGAAAACACCATTAAATCAGTGGATGTACAGAATCACAGCGACGCCCGCTGTTCCCGTCTCCTCAGGACTGTTAACGTTTACGTTCATCCAGATTACTGCCATCAATGTTCCCACATAAGAATAAAAGCAGAAAAAGCGGCAGAAAGGCATTTGCAGCATTATAAACATGCACAGTCATAACCAGTTACATACAGATGAGACTGCCGGTAATTTATAGCTTTATCAATGAGAGTAAACTCCTGAGAAGGACATCAAAGAAATACCACCATTTCTTAAAAATCCGGGGAAAATTAATATTCTATAAAAAATAAATGGCTTGAACACGGGGCTTACCTGATGAAACCAAATACATCATGAGATCGGGAAACTGATCATCAGGCTGTTATGTACAGGTAGGTTCGTCTAACCAGGCTGTAGCAGCAGAAGATGGGCATCACTTAGTCCAACAGATACTAGTTTAGCTTCGTATCTTCTTCTAGCGTCGGCAGTAAGACTTTCAGTATAACTGGACGTCATTTCTATAATATTTCAAAGACAGACCGGCGGAGAAAAAAAATTAAAAAGAGTGCAAAAGCAGTTTTTGAGGCTCATAGTCCATCAGACGCCGTTCAAATACGAAGCATATTTTCACCGGGACCAGCTTCGTGGTCACGTGAATTCCGGGTTGTGACGTAGGCTCGCGGTGATCCATAGATGTGATTCTGAGGATACAAATGTTCTCTGTCACCAGCAGATGGCAGTATTCTCACCTCCATTCCTTTCACACAGCATTAGCTGTTATCAGTGCCCATATGGAGGCAGAAAAGTGCCACAATGACACACATAAATACAGCATTAAGTAATTCATTAAATATGTCATTATTTATGAGAAGAGTAAATTACGTGGATAGATAATTACATTTATCAATTATTATTTTAGTCTGTAATTTATTTATTGAATTTGTAAAAATAAAAGATGTGAATGAATCTATAACTACTTAAATGTGTAATTTATTTATTAGAATATTAAATAAGGAGATAAATACATTTTGCTAAGTGTGTCATTGAGTAATATTGGTAAAAAAAATATATATAAATAATGAATCAAATACTGTAAATATTGTTACTTAAAATGTTAGTTGCTCATTAAAATAAAAAAAAAAATAAGATGAAGATTAAGATGATGATGCAGTACAGGTAGGATGAAGATGATGAAGTACAGGTAAGATGAAGATGATGATGCAGTACAGGCAGGATGAAGATGATGATGCAGTGCAGGTAGGATGAAGATGATGATGCAGTACAGGTAGGATGAAGATGATGATGAAGTACAGGTAGGATGAAGATGATGATGAAGTACAGGTAGGATGAAGATGATGATGCAGTACAGGCAGGATGAAGATGATGATGCAGTACAGGCAGGATGAAGATGATGATGCAGTACAGGCAGGATGAAGATGATGATGCAGTACAGGCAGGATGAAGATCATGATACCATACAGGTAGGATGAAGATGACGATGCAGTACAGGTAGGATGAAGATGATGATGATGCAGTCCAGGTAGGATGAAGATCATGATGCAGTACAGGCAGGATGAAGATGATGATGCAGTACAGGTATGATGAAGATGATGATGATGCAGTCCAGGTAGGATGAAGATCATGATGCAGTACAGGTAGGATGCAGATGATGATGCAGTACAGGCAGGAGGAAGATGATGATGCAGTACAGGCAGGATGAAGATGTTGATGCAGTACAGGCAGGATGAAGATGATGATGCAGTACAGGCAGGATGAAGATGATGATGCAGTACAGGTAGGATGAAGATGATGATGCAGTACAGGCAGGATGAAGATCATGATGCAGTACAGGTAGGATGAAGATCATGTTACCATACAGGTAGGATGAAGATGATGCATAGGAGGGGGATTATGATCCAGTACAGGTAGGATGCAGATGATGATGCAGTACAGGCAGGATGAAGATGATGATGCAGTACAGGCAGGATGAAGATGATGATGCAGTACAGGTAGGATGAAGATGATGATGCAGTACAGGCAGGATGAAGATGATGATGCAGTACAGGTAGGATGAAGATGATGATGATGCAGTCCAGGTAGGATGAAGATGATGATGCAGTACAGGCAGGATGAAGATGATGATGCAGTACAGGTATGATGAAGATGATGATGCAGTACAGGTATGATGACGATGATGATGATGCAGTCCAGGTAGGATGAAGATCATGATGCAGTACAGGTAGGATGAAGATGATGATGCAGTACAGGCAGGATGAAGATGATGATGCAGTACAGGCAGGATGAAGATGATGATGCAGTACAGGCAGGATGATGATGCAGTACAGGTAGGATGAAGATGATGATGATGCAGTCCAGGTAGGATGAAGATCATGATGCAGTACAGGTAGGATGAAGATGATGATGCAGTACAGGCAGGATGAAGATGATGATACAGTACAGGCAGGATGAAGATGATGATGCAGTACAGGTAGGATGAAGATGATGATGCAGTACAGGCAGGATGAAGATCATGATACAGTACAGGTAGGATGAAGATGATGATGCAGTACAGGTAGGATGAAGATGATGATGCAGTACAGGCAGGATGAAGATGATGATGATGCAGTCCAGGTAGGAAGAAGATCATGATGCAGTACAGGTAGGATGAAGATGCAGAACAGGCAGGATGAAGATGATGATGCAGTACAGGTAGAATGAAGATGATGATGCAGTACAGGTAGGATGAAGATGATGATGCAGTACAGGCAGGATGAAGATCATGATACAGTACAGGTAGGATGAAGATGATGATGCAGTACAGGTAGGATGAAGATGATGATGCAGTACAGGCAGGATGAAGATGATGATGCAGTACAGGCAGGATGAAGATGATGATGATGCAGTCCAGGTAGGATGAAGACCATGATGCAGTACAGGTAGAATGAAGATGATGATGCAGTACAGGCAGGATGAAGATGATAATACAGTACAGGCAGGATGAAGAAGATGATGCAGTACAGGTAGGATGAAGATGATGATGCAGTACAGGCAGGATGAAGATGATGATGCAGTACAGGTAGGATGAAGATGATGATGCAGTACAGGCAGGATGAAGATGATGATGCAGCACAGGTAGGATGAAGATGATGATGATGCAGTACAGGTAGGATGAAGATCATGATGTAGTACAGGTAGGATGAAGATGATGATGCAGTACAGGCAGGATAAAGATGATGATGCAGCACAGGTAGGATGAAGATGATGATGATGCAGTACAGGTAGGATGAAGATCATGATGCAGTACAGGTAGGAGGAAGATGATGATGCAGTACAGGCAGGATGAAGATGATGATGCAGCACAGGTAGGATGAAGATGATGATGATGCAGTACAGGTAGGATGAAGATCATGATGCAGTACAGGCAGGATGAAGATGATGATGCAGTTCAGGCAGGATGAAGATCATGATGCAGTACAGGTAGGATGAAGATCATGATGCAGTACAGGCAGGATGAAGATGATGATGCAGTACAGGTAGGATGAAGATGATGATGCAGTACAGGCAGGATGAAGATGATGATGCAGCACAGGTAGGATGAAGATGATGATGATGCAGTCCAGGTAGGATGAAGATCATGATGCAGTACAGGTAGGATGAAGATGATGATGCAGTACAGGTAGGATGAAGATCATGATGCAGTACAGGCAGGATGAAGATGATGATGCAGTACAGGTAGGATGAAGAGCATGATGCAGTACAGGTAGGATGAAGATGATGATGCAGTACAGGCAGGATGAAGATGATGATGCAGTACAGGTAGGATGAAAATGATGATGCAGCACAGGCAGGATGAAGAGCATGATGCAGTACAGGCAGGATGAAGATGATGATGCAGTACAGGCAGGATGAAGATGATGATGCAGTACAGGCAGGATGAAGGTGATGATGCAGTACAGGCAGGATGAAGATGATGATGATGCAGTCCAGGTAGGATGAAGATCATGATGCAGTACAGGCAGGATGAAGATGATGATGATGCAGTCCAGGTAGGATGAAGATCATGATGCAGTACAGGCAGGATGAAGATCATGATGCAGTACAGGTAGGATGAAGATCATGATGCAGTACAGGTAGGATGAAGATCATGATGCAGTACAGGTAGGATGGAGATCATGATGCAGTACAGGCAGGATGAAGATCATGATGCAGTACAGGTAGGATGAAGATGATGATGCAGTACAGGTAGGATGAAGATCATGATGCAGTACAGGCAGAATGAAGATCATGATGCAGTACAGGTAGGATGAAGATGGTGATGATGCAGTACAGGCAGGATGAAGATGATGATGCAGTACAGGCAGGATGAAGATGATGATGCAGTACAGGCAGGATGAAGATGATGATGATGCAGTCCAGGTAGGATGAAGATCATGATGCAGTACAGGTAGGATGAAGATGGTGATGCAGTACAGGCAGGATGAAGATGAATGATGCAGTACAGGCAGGATGAAGATCATGATGCAGTACAGGCAGGATGAAGATGATGATGCAGCACAGGTAGGATGAAGATGATGATGCAGTACAGGTAGGATGAAGATCATGATGCAGTACAGGCAGGATGAAGATGATGATGATGCAGTCCAGGTAGGATGAAGATCATGATGCAGTACAGGCAGGATGAAGATGATGATGATGCAGTCCAGGTAGGATGAAGATCATGATGCAGTCCAGGTAGGATGAAGATGATGATGCAGTACAGGTAGGATGAAGATGATGATGCAGTACAGGCAGGATGAAGATGATGATGCAGTCCAGGTAGGATGAAGATGATGATGCAGTACAGGCAGGATGAAGATGATGATGATGCAGTCCAGGTAGGATGAAGATCATGATGCAGTACAGGCAGGATGAAGATGATGATGCAGTACAGGCAGGATGAAGATGATGATGATGCAGTCCAGGTAGGATGAAGATCATGATGCAGTACAGGCAGGATGAAGATGATGATGCAGTACAGGTAGGATGAAGATGATGATGCAGTACAGGTAGGATGAAGATGATGATGCAGTACAGGTAGGATGAAGATGATGATGCCGTACAGGCAGGATGAAGATGATGATGCAGCACAGGTAGGATGAAGATGATGATGATGCAGTACAGGTAGGATGAAGATCATGATGCAGTACAGGTAGGATGAAGATGATGATGATGATGCAGTACAGGCAGGATGAAGATGATGATGATGCAGTCCAGGTAGGATGAAGATCATGATGCAGTACAGGCAGGATGAAGATGATGATGCAGTACAGGCAGGATGAAGATGATGATGATGCAGTCCAGGTAGGATGAAGATGATGATACAGTACAGGCAGGATGAAGATGATGATGCAGTACAGGCAGGATGAAGATGATGATGCAGTACAGGCATGATGACGATGATGAAGATAGCCAGTGCAATGGTAGATTTGCATACATGTGTGTATGATGGTAGAAGTGCAGCTAAAATCAGCTGTACGTGTGCATGTTTGTCTGCATTTTCTTCGTGCTCATTCTGTTTCAGCTCTGGTCCTCATGAAGCTGCTACAGCGACTTAGTTTCCCTGCAGGGATCAATAAAGCTCCTGAATCTGACTCTGACGGTTTTAACTGATTATGATGCTGCTGAGGGGAAAAACAAAGGAAGGAGAGAAATTAGAATAAAAAGAAAAAAGTCTACCTTTTCCTAATTTGGGTTTGTGGAAGTTTTCCAGGAAGCTTCAGTTCTTCATGACCTCATAAAAAGAATTAGCTCCGGTTGTTTTCTGACCTCGTCTGCAGCTGAATTCAGCTAATTAGCATCTGTCAGGGAAACCAGGGCTGTTATCTACTCAGACACAAATCAAACTACCACAGCGTCCCAGAGAAAGTGAGGAGGGAACTCAGAAACATTCCCTCTGATCAGCTCTGATCACCCCGTAAACTTCTTCTCTGTCTCGTTTTCTGGCTGCCTCTGAAAAGTCTTCATCAGTCTTCATCAGTCTTCATCAGTCTTCATCAGTCCTCCAGGCTGTGATAAAGCTGGAAGACGTTTAACATGCTGAGAAGTCTTCAGCATGAATGACTGTTCACAACAAGCATCAACTTCTCTTCGTCTCTCATCAGGTCGAGGAAAGAATCGAAGACAAAGCATCTTCTAAAATTCATGGAGAGGAAGAGGAGGAGCTGCTTCGTCCATCTACAGGAACACTCACCCAGGATTTCCTCTGAAGCTCATGAAGACTCCTCATCTCCACAGACGAACAGAAAAGGCCCGGCAGACGCTGTTTCTGCTGCTGCTGCATCTTCCTACTGATTCCTTTCCCCGTAAGAAAACTAAAAACCGAACAAATCCATCCCGAAAGTTCGGAGGACTCCGGTTACATGGCGAGTTTTTCCTTCTGCGTGCGCGTGCTAAAGGTTTTCTGTTATCTGCCGAGAAGGTTGAAGCTGCAGAGATGAACGTCACAGCTGCTGGCAGATGGTGAGACATGGCTGCATCTTTCCCTCAGAATGGTTAGAAACCCGCTTCCGCGCACGTTCGGGATATTTACCTGCACGGTAGATGTGCACGGCTCGCTGCAGCGTCGTTCTGGGCCCTGCTCAGCCTCGTCACACCGGTGCACCACCACATCTGTGAAGAAAAGCAGGAGAAATCTCCTCATCCGCCTCATTCAGGACGCCTCATCATGCTCGAGTCCTTCACGTTAAGTGGTTCTCAAACTGGGGGGGCCCGCGTTAAAGGGACTAGAGGCAGGAAGTGTGAAAGAATAAACAACATGTCCAGCTTTTTCATGCTAAAAAGAACGATTCCACCCACGTCTCTCCATTCCGGGCCGCGCTGTCCTGCGGATGTGACGTCACTGACGCTGCATCCGCATCCACGACAGTTTTGATGCAGGAAGAAGACGTCGCGGTAAATTCAAACACTGTAAGCGACAGTTGTGGATTCTTCTGACGTCAGCAAACGATCCAGATCAACTGAACGACACTTAAACGTGGAACTACAAAGAAAAAGACGTTATCAGCGTAGCAAACAACGCTACAGCTTCAGTTTGTGCTCCGTGACGGCTTGGCTCGTGGCTGCAGGTACCTGAAGCTCCAGTCGCCAGTTTCATTTCTTAATCTTGCCTCAAGTCCCTTCAAAGGACAAGTTTCTTTTTTCCAACCTGGATCTTATTTCTAGGAGTTTATACGTGCATTTAGTCACCGGTAAAGTTTCTGCATCACTTTGAGTCCTTTGGAAGATATGACATTGAGTCGCCCTTCAGTGTGCATCAGTATCATGGCAGAGACGTGGCAGTCACTGTCAGACATTATCTGCAGCAAAACTCCTTGATTTTCGCCAGTCCTTTCAGTAGAATGAACAAACAAATGAGTACTATTGTTCCGTGAGTCCAGATTCATCTTTCCGTTAGTTATCCGGGTTCTACACATGTTTCATGGCCGCACGTTCACGCAGCGCCTCCGTAGTACAGCTGAGACGATCAGCAAGAAAAACACAATTAGAGAAACTCTGAACTCACAGGACAATAGTACTCGTTGGTGATTCTACAACTCAGCGTAATATCTTCCCAAGGACTCAAAGTGATGCAGAAACTTTACTGGTGAGAAAATGCACGTATAAACTCCTAGAAATAAGGTCCAGGTTGAAAAAAGAAACTTTTCCTTAGAAATAAGGTCCAGGTTAAGAAATGGAGCCGGGGAAAGGGGCGCCGGGCACGGAAGCAAGAGGCAAAGGCACAAACTATAAATAAGGTCAGGTGGAAAGTTATCCTTTAAGGGCCTTTACACACCTACTCCGAATATTTCATCCGAAAGTTTCGCACATTAAAAACTTTAATCATGACACATCAACATTCATTTTGCACATTTTCAAACCGTCACTGCCCAGCGGCGCCCGAAGCTCAGAAACTGCAGTATGTCAATTTTGTATCTGGGACACTCGGCTGCGACGTTCCAGCCGGATATTGGTTGCGCTTCCCATCACGTACCAGCAAACAGACATGAACCGGACACGAACACGGCGGGTGTTTGAACGCATCACGTACTAGCAAACAGACATGAACCGGACACGAACACGGCGGGTGTTTGAACGCATCACGTACCAGCAAACGGATATGAACCAGACACGAACACGGGGGGTGTTTGAACACATCACGTACCAGCAAACAGATATGAACCGGACAGGAACACGGCGGGTGTTTGAACACATCACGTACCAGCAAACGGATATGAACCAGACACGAACACGGCGGGTGTTTGAACGCATCACGTACCAGCAAACGGATATGAACCAGACACGAACACGGCGGGTATTTAAACTCATCACGTACCAGCAAACAGACATGAACCGGACACGAACACGGGGGGTGTTTGAACGCATCACGTACCAGCAAACAGACATGAACCGGACACGAACACGGCGGGTGTTTGAACGCATCACGCACCAGCAAACAGACATGAACCGGACACGAACACGGCGGGTGTTTGAACACATCATGGAGGATTCAGCAAAGAAACACAAGGAAACATGTGCAGGGGAAGAGGAAGAGAGGAAGGGACAGAACAAGAGTCAAGATAAGGCTGTCTGTTACTGGCTGGAGGGAATCCCAGTACAGGTACGATGAAGATGATGAAGGTTAGCCATCCATAGGGGGGTCACTGAGAGAACTGCTAAAAGCTCTGCTGTGGGTCTTGAAGCTGATCTATGCTTAGCTAGCAGCGCTCGGTCTCCTTTATTCTGGGCCACAACCACCGTGTCTGCAACCTGATTCAGCCAATAACTGAACGTGTTTTATAAAACAATATTATCAGCGGTAGCAGCCGCTGGGAACCGTTCTGACAGCAGCTGTGACGACTGCAACGCTAACATATGGCTGAATGATGGTGCTGCACGGCCTGTGTGGCAGGTACGCATGGAGGGCCCGGCGGGAGTCAGTCCTCAGCCTCCCGCGTGAGAGCCACGCATGCTAGCCTGTCCGTCTGTGTAGCCAGAGCGCATGATCCATCAGAGGCATGGTGACAGGACCCACGCCGTCACACCTGCACACCTGCGAGATCATGCAGAAGTATAGCGTGGGAACGCAGAGGAAATAAAATGGCCGTGTCTCCGTACTGAAGAAACCGTCCGCTAAATTCTGTCCTGCACAAACACCATCCTGATATTCTGACTGCAGTGACAGTTGTGGTTCTCTGAGGAAGCTGCTACATCCTAAACTACGCTAGAAGAACCATCACTGGGGAGAAGCCGCGGCTCATGTCTGTCCAAACGTGGGGTCTCTATGTTGCAGAAGATGTTTAAACTAGAAACCAAGGAATGCTAGGTGCTATTACACACATGCTAAACTAAATGTTGTGTATCTTCACAAAGCACTGCCGTATCCAAAATGTTGTACGCGTTCTCATTGAGCAGATTCGCCGGCACCATGTTGAGCTATTACAGTGAGCTGATGATGGCTAACTACCCAGGTGTACTAGCTAGCTAACAAAGAGATGAACTCAGTCCTGCAGAGATTTAATAACGAGGTTCAGCCGTGAAATGTGTCCACCGGGAGGGGTGGGTGTTTCAGAGGAAGTTGTGTGACTACGTTAGCCTACGAGGATACAGCTAACTGAAACAGCTAGCATCATTCTGGCAGGGTTGCCTCTGCTCCTTCAGCTCCACTCATGAGTTTATTGCCTGAAAACGTTCCCGTTCTCATAAATATCTTTCATAACAATGGACACTTTTTACTTTGCAGTGAAGGTACACAAGCGTAAAACATCTTTTGCTGATTCCTCTGCTGATGAGTGAGGACACCCGCCGTGAGGCCTGGTCTGCGTTCCAGAAGCTGCTGCCTTTGCCAGTTTTTAGCAACTTTTAGCACAATTAGAATGCTAACGTGCCCTGTGGCGTAACCGAACTCTGACCACTGAGCTAGCAGGGTCCAGTAATAACAGAGGATTTCTGGGGTCAGTAGCCAGCACTGATGCATGTGGGGGCTCTGAAGGGGCTCCCCTCCTCTAAAACCAGACCTGGTAACTCTGCAGGAGTGGATCTGTCTCACGTTGGATCATGTGACCTGGAGCGCTTTGCTTTAAGGCTCCATGACTTCACCGTCAGCTGATCAAAGTGGTCTGGAAACACGATTCCAGGACACGGACGGAGACCGTTTCATTTAGCAACAGCTGTGTGGGGGGGCAAAGACTGTAAAAAAAAAGATGGTCGTTAACCGGTGTCGTCTGAAGAACTGAAAGTGAAGCCAGGTGGGCGTGTCCCACCGTCGCCATCTTGCCATGTCGCGTGCGTTGTCACTCTCAGAAAATACTAAAATGGGCAAAGCGCGTTCTTGGGACAAATGATTGACAGCGAACGTACTCTGGGCTAAATGCTAACCAAGCTAACTCAAAACTAACAGCAGCTTACGAAGATTAGCCCCCTAAGCAGCAGGATAAAGGTAAGGCATGTCTGGACTTGCTGTTAGCCGCTAAAACCACCATTTTGCTGCTCTGCTGCAGACTGAGACCTTACCGAGAGCAAACGAGGAGCTAACTGTTAGCCACCGGCCAAAGGACACACCGTTAATTATGTGTTAAAAAAATTTAACCCCTTCACTGTTGATATGAAGGTAAACTTGACCTATGAAACCTAAAATGGTTTTTCAAACCAGGCTGTAAACATGTTTATTCTGCTGTAAACATGTTTATTTGTGCTGTAAACATGTTTATTCTGCAGTAAACATGTTTATTCGTTGTAAACATGTTTATTCTGTGTACATGTTTATTGTGCTGTCATGTTTAGGTGAAAAGAGTTGTTTTTGTGGTCATGTTTTTTGCTGTAAACATGTTTATTTGTGCTGTAAACATGTTTATTCTGTGTAAACATGTTTATTTGTGCTGTAAACATGTTTATTTGTGCTGTGAAGTTTGTCTTTTTGACATGGGATGGGACTCTGTGGGGATTTGCTCTGTTTTGGAGCCCCTAGTGGAAGAAAAAAGAACTACGGTTATTAAACTCAACTTCCGGGCTTCCCTCTTTTCCAGCAGAGTTTGTCTCTTGGTGCGGAGTTAAAGGTTTACTCCCCCTAGTGGCCAAAAGTTACACGGTGTCCCTTTAAGTGTTGTTGAACACAGGAAAACGATTTCAGCGTGAAACTGTGAAGCTATAAAAAGCATTTTGTTGACGACACTGAAAAGCTTCATGAATAATGCTCTAGTTTAGTGGTTCCTAAACATTTTCTGCAGAGCCCCTTTTCATTGGCAAATATAATGTCAAGCCCCCCCCATCTCACCACCGTTACCACATGCACTAAAACATTTACCATGAGATGCATGAAAAAATATAGTGCATTTGGGAGGGGGCAATGCCTTTTGTTGAGTCATCATCATTTGTTCATAAGTGCTTTAAAAAAAACATGCCCACTTTTTGTTAGAAGTGCAAAATTTTACTTTGTAGCCTGGCTGCCCCCTCCCCAGGGGGGCCTGCCCCCCAGTTTGGGAACCACTGCTCTTGTTAAACTGAAAAGACACTGTACTTTTTCTTTCCTTGGATCTTTGATTCTTCATATTTAACTGAAATCACAAATGTTGCAGTTTATTTTTCACAGAGTGTTTAAACCCTGAGCTGCAGCACATTGTGACAGAAACCTGACTAAGATGCAGTAAATGAAGTGAAATGCTGTTTATGGGCTGCCACGTGTCATCCAGAGTGCCATATGTGGCAGCTGTGCGTGAGCCGTGCCTCTGGGCCTCGTACCGGAGCGGTGGCACCACACGGCTCCATGTTTGCTTCTGGCATGAAGCAAACATGGAGCGGTAGCACCACACGGCTCCATGTTTGCTCCTGGCATGAAGCAAACATGGAGCGGTAGCACCACACGGCTCCATGTTTGCTTCTGGCATGAAGCAAACATGGAGCAGTAGCATCACACGGCTCCATGTTTGCTCCTGGCATGAAGCAAACATGGAGCGGTAGCATCACACTGCTCCATGTTTGCTTCTGGCATGAAGCAAACATGGAGCAGTAGCATCACACGGCTCCATGTTTGCTCCTGGCATGAAGCAAACATGGAGCGGTAGCACCACACGGCTCCATGTTTGCTTCTGGCATGAAGCAAACATGGAGCAGCATCACACGGCTCCATGTTTGCTTCTGGCATGAAGCAAACATGGAGCCCGCCTCCACGGCTCGGAGGACGCTCGGTAAATCATCTCTGCGGACAGATCGCCCTGCTGCAGAACTCCTGATGCCAGTCAGTTTGGGGTGGTTTATTTTTTTCATCCAGTGTTAACAGCTGACTTTAAATCCAGTTATTTGAAGTTGCCTTAGTAAACTGTGCATGATATTTTGGCTTGTGAAGAATCTATATTTGATCTAGTGTAGCCGATGTGTTAGGAGGCTTTTGCTTATATAACTAACTGTTTATGTATTTCTCAGTCTCCTATTTGCACAAACCAGAAGTGTCCTCTGAAGCCTGCTCCCTTCCCTTTGTGTCTCTCCTCATACGTTCCACATGGCCAGCGTCTTACTGAAAGCCCTCTTCAACATGGAAACTGAGAAAGGCCCCAAAAAGTCAGAAAAACCCCAAAAGTGTGTTGATGGATACAGATGTGACAGTTTTACTCCTCTGTCTCCTTCCCACTTCCTACATTCTGGTTATTTTCCAGCAAAGACAACGAGCCTCTGAAGAAACCATCATGGATGTGGGCTTATGGGGGGGGTGTTTCTTCAAGTTTTGAGTATTATTTCAGAACATACAACAGACGATACAGAACAAGCAAGGCGTCGTTCAGGAAAGTCAGGGTGGGAAGGACAAGACTGAGATGTCAGGAAAATTACGCCACTTTCAGACCTGCACTGGAAAGCGGTGACATCACGAACTCTGTCCTTCATAACGCTGCATTCAGACATGCGTACCGCTCTTTTACCTCGGAGATGTAGCGGACATGTACCGGCTGCTCTACATGTCACAGGAGCGGAAATGTTGCGGCACGTCGTTTTGGCTGAAAGCGCAAGAAAATGTTCCGGACAGAGTTGAAGGGAGAGCGGGGGGGGGGCGCTGTGCTGACTTTTCTGCAACATTTCCTGATGTGTGAAAGCGCCGGGACGCGATAAGTCTGCAAGGAAGCGGCATGTTTGAAAAGACGAGTCCGTTTAAGAGCGCTCATGTCCCGCAATTGCAAAACAACAGTTGAAGCAGGGAAATGCTTTTATTGATCACTCCTTCCAGGGTTTTCAAAGTTGGGACAAAGTTAAAATGAGATTTTAATGTTTTCTTTCTTACAAAAATATATGAAAATTAGTTTAATATATATTTAGAATACAGTATATTCATATTATTTAGAAAATTATTCACTATATTTATTATATTATTAATTTAATTAAATATAAATTCTGATATTCTAACATTGCGTGCAACTGATGCAACATGCAAAAACAATAATATTTCACTATGTGCAGCTAATACTTCAGACAGCAAACCCAAAAATGAAAAGTTTCTAAAAGTATTGACCCAGGTTTAAGAATGACTATTTCCCTCCTGGTTCTGGTCCTGATGGAGGTTTTCCTTCCTGGTTCTGGTCCTGATGGAGGTTTTCTCTCCTGGTTCTGGTCCCGTTTTTATAAACTGGACCAGTGTGGATCATATAGTTGTTTTAACTTGATTATATAAATGTGTCAGACAGAGGACATGGAAACGGGCCGTGCAGATGAGTGAGGATGTCGTGTGTCATGTGAAGTTTCTCAGCACATTAATCTCATTTTAAGACTGTTTCAGGACAAGTTGATTATTTAATAATGTCCCGATATGTCCGAACTAAAAGATGTGCTTTGTGTTTCTGTGACGCTGAATAACAGCGCAGTCTGAAAACTGAGGCGGGGAACGAGTTTGGTTATAACTTTATATACGCGTTCACCAGATATGTGAGGAATGAGAGAATTAAGCTGACAAGATCCTCCAGGTAGGAGGAAGAGGATGGAGGAGGAAGAGGATGGAGGAGGAAGAGGATGTAGGAGGAGAGAGATTCAGCTGAAGAGAAAACCGAGTAGAGGGGGCTTCAGTCTGACGCTCAGCTGGACGTCACTCTTCCAGCCCCCCCACCCCTCCAGCCCCCTCACTGGCAGAAGTATTACTGTTTAGTTGTGTTAAATTAAGCTATTTTCAATACTGTCCAGAAAAAGAAATAATATATATCTAAATGTATTTTAACAGATGTTTTCATCTTTCAGTGAGTTTTATGCTGTTGAAAATATCCCAAACAAAAATAGAGCTCTGTATTTAAGACGGATTACAGAAACTGCAGATGTTTAAATGTTTTATAAGAGATGAGTTTAGATTTTGTATGAGATGTGATATTTTGTGTGATTTGTCTACACTGTTATACCATGAGAAATTGAATGTACTGTGACTGCCTGAAGGCAAACAAATTGATTGAATATTTAATAAATTAATGATTAAATAAACTATTGAGATTCTGGAATCCTTTTCAGTGTCTTTGCTTTTGTTGTTGCACGGTCGCTGACATGTTGAATCCGAACAGCAGAGGTGCAGTCATGCAGCTGAACAGAAGAGGGTGCTGTTGGACAGATAAATGATCCATCCACTGGACCTGAACGCCTCCATTTTTAATCTCATTCCAGCAGATTCCACTTTTGCAGGATTGGACAGCTGAATGTGACAGAGGAAGAGCTCACCTGTCAGACTGAAACAGTAAATGATGAAACCTGAAGCCGACTTCACAGCAGTAAACAGTTCAGTTCATGCAAAGCCTGTTCTCTCTTGTTCCTGAAGAAACGGGAAGTATTCCTGTTTCTTTAAAATCACTCTGAAAGCTGTTTGACTCCACATTCCAGCTAAAATCTGATTTACTTTACTTCCAGTTCACAGCACCATTTATCACCATTTAGTGAAACCAGTTAAATACTCGTCCTATTATAATTATATTATCTGCCAGGCACTATAGCAATGAATTACTGGAAAAGTACACAGTAAAAGTACGTCATAGTATTTGTGCATGTAGTTGAGAAGTACTTAGTCCAACAATACAGACTTTGTTTACTACTTAAAGGGATAGTACACCCACAGAGTGATGGTCCTTCATCTTCTCCTCATCCTCATGCTGAGAAAGACTCTGGAGCTCTTTTTAATATCTCAAATGCAGCCGGAGATCAGACAGGTTTGCGTTTTCCCCCAGCTTTCATATAACGGAGGTTTTTTGGGTGTACTATTCTAAACATATTTCATTGCATTTTTGAGCTGAAAATAACTTCTTTTTTTGCCCTTGTGGTGTTGAGTTTCTGAGGGAACAAAATTGTTTCCTTAAACCAAAACATAATTATTTGCGTTTTTTAATATTCATTTTGGGTGTCATTTCTTCCTGGAAGGTACTGCGATACAAGACCGTCACTGAGCTAGAAAAAGAAGCATTTTATTTTGAAATCCGGAAGTTATGTCTTGTCGCGGTTCCCTTTACCATAAAGTTGAGAGTAAACGCACACTTGAAATTCAGCGTCGTCTGGCTTGACTGGGGACTGTCTATCAATGATGGAGAATAATTTAAAAAGTCCTGTTTTCAGACGATGATCCGGACATCAATCATTTGTTACCTGTTATAATAGCCTACACATCCTCTCTGAAACTTTCAGCTAAATCTGTTCGTAACTTTTAGAGTTATTTTGCAAACAAACAAACCAACAGCAATACCAAATGACTGAAATGATGTTAAAAACGTGTCACACTTTTGTACCACTCTTTTATTTTGTATGGGCTATTTTTGACCTAATGCTAAATAGTAAATCCTATTTTTTTTAAAATGCAGTAAGAACTAAACTGTTCGCAGTACGAAAACAACTGGAGGAATGTTTATCCTAAAAATAAGAAATGATCATTATTACTATGATGATGATAATAATAATAATAATAATAATAATAAATGTTCCATAGGAGACTTAGCTTAGTATCAATATTACACCCACAAAAAGTTTCAGATATTTTCTGTAAGCTGCTTTTATGGCTCGTTTGTTGTCTCATGCTGCCATGACAACACCATGCACCCTTAAAAATGAAGGTTCAAACTAGAACCAAAGGTGGTTCTTCACGGTGATGCCATAGGGGAACCTTCTCAGGTTCTGTAAGGAACCTATTGCCTGTTGGTTCTTCAAAGAACCAAATGCAGTTCTTCAAGGAGCTTTAAAGGGACATTCCACCCACAGAATGATGTAACTTTATCTTCCACTTCCCCTCATGGTGAGAAAGACTCTGCAAGTGTCCTGAGTGGGTAGCGTCCAGAATTTCAGAGCCTAAACAGTAGTACATCAGTACTACTACTTGGATCACATTGGACGAGCAGTATGGAGGAATATTGACAAGTTTTTGTGGACTTTTATGGACCTTTTTGGCTCGGACCCTGGTGAACTCCATTATATGAAAGTTGGGGGAAACGAGAAGCCTTCCTGATCACCGGCTGCATTTGAGATATTAAAAAAGTGCTGCAGAGTCTTTCTCACCATGAGGGGACGTGGAAGATAAAGTTACATCATTCTGTGGGTGGAATGTTCCTTTAAGAGGGTCCAAAGCTTGTCGCTGGGGGGGGGGGGGTCCTTTTTGAAAAACATTTCTGTACCTTTCGGTCCTGTTCCATTTTTGTACCTTATCAGAGAGGCTCAGAAAGAGTTCATGTGAAACCCACCGACTGTAAATTTCCGTTACTGACCCAAACCTGTCACAGCTGTTTACATTCACACCAACAAAACTTTGAGAAGCTGTGAAGGGATGTCTCAACCAACCTGCAACAGATGGAGGGGAAAAAGACACAAGTATGGTTTTGCAACAGCTGAATTTTATATAATTCTTCGAAACTTTATTTCCTCAAAACAAAGCACAGTTTTGATACTGAAATTTGATATAAAATGTCTTTAGAGCAAATAACTGAATAGCAACGATAAAAATATTAATTTGATGTAGCTGCTGAAAACAGGTAAAACTAGCTATTGTAAGCAATTAACAAATAACTATTCATAAAAAATGTATAAAGTAAACATCATGTCAGGCTGATCGAAAGTAGAATATATAATAAAACATCTGGCAGATTATAAAGACAGAGCCAAGTCTGCTGTTTTACAGTGAAATATAAAACCTGTGTACAGCAGCAGGAGCAGAATAAAAAGCTTCCAGAGAGAAAACAGTTCCTCAAGTTTCAGATACTCAACTTGGAAGATGTGATGAAGTGGAAAAAACAACATCCAGGGCAAAGAAGACGTCCCCGCTGCCATTATCAGTAGTATCTCTGTGCCATCCATCTTCACAGTGATGGTGTAGAAAACACTGAATCCTTTAAAAACAGAAAAAAAAATCTTAGACTCTATTTTCAAATAAAAAAAAATGTTCAAATTATTTACAGATTTGTTTAAGAGTTTCCTTCCCCCCATTAAAGATGGAAAAAAAATCATCTGTCAGTGAAATAATAATAATAATGGATTAGATTTATATCGCACTTTTTTTCCTATCAAGGCACTAAAGCGCTCACAGTACGTCCATTATTCATTCACTCCTCACTCACACGTGGTGACGGTAAGCTACGTATGTAGCCACATTCATACGTGGTGACAGTAAGCTACGTATGTAGCCACATTCATACGTGGTGACGGTAAGCTACGTATGTAGCCACATTCATACGTGGGGACGGTAAGCTACGTATCTAGCCTCATTCATACGTGGTGATGGTAAGCTACGTATGTAGCCTCATTCATATGTGGTGACGGTAAGCTACGTATGTAGCCTCATTCGTACGTGGTGACGGTAAGCTACGTATGTAGCCTCATTCGTACGTGGTGACGGTAAGCTGCGTATGTAGCCTCATTCGTACGTGGTGACGGTAAGCTACGTATGTAGCCACATTCGTACGTGGTGACGGTAAGCTACGTATGTAGCCTCATTCGTACGTGGTGACGGTAAGCTACGTATGTAGCCTCATTCGTACGTGGTGACGGTAAGCTACGTATGTAGCCTCATTCGTACGTGGTGACGGTAAGCTACGTATGTAGCCTCATTCGTACGTGGTGACGGTAAGCTACGTATGTAGCCTCATTCATACGTGGTGACGGTAAGCTACGTATGTAGCCTCATTCGTACGTGGTGACGGTAAAATACGTATGTAGCCTCATCCATACGTGGTGACGGTAAGCTACGTATGTAGCCTCATTCATACGTGGTGACGGTAAGCTACGTATGTAGCCACATTCATACGTGGTGAAGGTAAGCTACGTATGTAGCCTCATTCATACGTGGTGACGGTAAGCTACGTATGTAGCCTCATTCATACGTGGTGACAGTAAGCTACGTATGTAGCCACATTCATACGTGGTGACGGTAAGCTACGTATGTAGCCTCATTCATACGTGGTGACAGTAAGCTACGTATGTAGCCTCATTCATACGTGGTGACAGTAAGCTACGTATGTAGCCTCATTCGTACGTGGTGACGGTAAGCTACGTATGTAGCCTCATTCATACGTGGTGACGGTAAGCTACGTATGTAGCCTCATTCATACGTGGTGACGGTAAGCTACGTATGTAGCCTCATTCATACGCGGTGACGGTAAGCTATGTATGTAGCCTCATTCATTGTATATAGCCTCATAGACGGTCCGTGCAGACCGAAATAAACAGCTCAGGGGGAGGCTAAAGGGAGGTGGAATTGCAATGCTGGTCAATCAGCGTTGGTGCCATCCAGGACACGTCACTGTCAAGGAGAAGATCTGCACAAGAGACATTGAACCATTTGCTGTGAGTTTCCGTCCATATTATTTATCCAGAGAGTTTGCCTGTGTTATTCTGGTAGCGGTTTATATAATACCAGGTACCGCACCAGAGACAGCCTGTGATGTCATCAGCTCCGTCGTGGCTAAACTACAAACACAGCATCCAAACTCATTCATGGCGATCTCTGGAGACTTCAACAACGTCTCCCTCTCTGCTACGTTACCAACTTTCCAGCAGTTTGTCAGCTGCTCCACCAGAGAAAATAAGATGTTGGACTTATTTTATGCAAATACTAAGAATGCATACAGTTCCTCTGCCCTGCCTCCTTTAGGAAGATCAGATCATAATCTGGTTCTTCTCACCTCCACCTACAAGCCCATCGTTCAGCAGCAACCAGTCATTAGGAGGACGATTAAAACCTGGTCTACTGAGGCTGAAGACGCTCTGAGAGGGTGCTTTGAGGCCACAGACTGGAATGTCCTCTGTGAACCTCATGGAGATGACATCAACGCCATGACTGAGTGTGTGACAGATTACATAAACTTCTGTGTGGACAACATCGTTCCAACAAGAACAGTGAGGTGCTTCCCCAACAACAAACCCTGGATCACCAGTGACCTGAAAAAGCTGCTGAACATCAAAAAGAAAGCTTTCAGGGATGGAGACAGGGAGTTACTGAAGACCACACAAAAACAACTGAAAACACAGACTAAGAAGTGAAGGAGGACGACAGGAAGAAGTTGGAGAGCAGCTCCAGCAGAACAACGTGAGGGATGTGTGGTCGGGAATGAAGAAGATCACTGGCTTCAAGTTAAAGGGGGACCAGACTGATGGAGGTCTGGACAGAGCTAACGAACTGAACATGTTCTTCAATAGGTTCAGTTCCCCCCCTGCCGACAACCCAGCACACCACACACCCTCCACGAGTCCACAGCTTCCCTGTCCCACCTCCACTCTGTCACCCTGCACCTCAGTCATGGACCTGAACACAGCCTCCCTCTCCCCCCACATCAGGACATCCTGAGACCTCCCTCTGTCTCCACATCAGGACATCCTGAGACCTCCTCTGTCTCCACCTCCAGCCTGACTGTCTCCTGTGACCGGGTCAAGAAACAACTGGAGAAACTGAACCGGAACTTGGCTGCAGGTCCAGATGGTGTCAGTCCCAGAGTTCTCCAGACCTGCTCAGAACAACTATGTCCGGTTCTCCAGCACCTTTTTAACACCAGCCTGAGACAGAACAGAGTTCCTGTGCTGTGGAAAACATCCTGTCTTGTTCCCGTCCCTAAAAAACCTCAACCAGCTGAACCAAATGACTACAGACCAGTTGCTCTGACATCTCTCATCATGAAAGTCCTGGAGAGACTCTTACTGGCTCACCTCAACAAGCAGTTCAACATCATTCAGTATCCATTACAGTTCGCATATCGTAATGGGCTTGGGGTTGAAGACGCCATCATCTTCTTGCTTCAGAGAGCCCACTCTCATCTGGACCAGTCAGGCAGCACTTTGAGGGTCATGTTCTTTGATTTTTCAAGTGCCTTTAATACTATTCAGCTGCTTTGCTATGTCAGAAGCTCCATAACTTCCAGGTGGATCCTCCACAACCACCTGGATTTACAACTACCTCACAAACAGACCACAGTTTGTGAGACTGAAAGGTTGTGTGTCTGAGATGGTGATCAGCAGCACTGGAGCACCACAAGGGACTGTACTCTCACCATTCCTCTTTACACTGTACACCTCAGACTTCCAGTACAACTCTGATCCTGTCATCTGCAGAAATACTCTGATGACTCTGCAGTTGTGGGGTGTATCAGTGATGGACAAGAAGCTGAGTACAGGGAACTTGTCAATCAGTTTGTGAAATGGTGCAGTAACAATCAGCTCATCTTAAAGGGAAACTCAGTAACTTTTTTACCTCAATAAATGCTTTTCGGAATCCCCGTGGGGCTAAACAAAGTGTTTACGGAGCGATTCAATGTTTCCCCCCCTCCCGCCGGGGCCTCTGGCCTGCGAGCAGCTAAATACAACTTTGCCTGCGCCGACCCGAGCAGAACTTGCGACAACAGAAACCGCTGTACGGTACTCAGGTCCCCTATCTACCGAGCTGCTTCCAGCGCTGATTTGAACCAGACTACCAGCGCTAATTCGAAGAATTTCTTTATCTTCACACCACCTCACACCGCTCTCATAACCAACTCTTTGCTGGACCAGAGTGATTCACGTAGCTGCGCTGCCTGGGCGCCGGGTGAAGCATCACTGCTTCAGGCTCAATAATCACTTGTCACGTCCGCAAAAAGTAAAAAACAGTTCGTATCCTTACCTGCTACTCGCCAACACCAGTGAAAAATATAATCCACGGCATATTTACCCGCAAATCGCAGGTAAAATGTCCCGTTTCAGAAGAGACAGGTCTATGCTTTGAGCAGAGGGAGGCGAGGTGCTGCTACCAACGTAGCAACGTAGCATCAACAAGCTAGTAAAAGCTTAGAAATATATCCAGGGATCAAAATAGAAGAAAGACAGGTAGAGAAGCCGTCTGTGTGCTGTGGGGGTGTAAGGGGGGGTTGAACACGACAGTGAAAGGACGCCACTAGGGGGAGCCCCGAGCTGAAGTTACTGAGTTCTGCTTTAAATACCAGCAAGACTAAAGACATGATTGGTGACTTCAGGAGGAGCAAGAATAGGCAGCATAGTCCTGTCTACATCCTGGAGGAGGAGGTGGAAGGTGAAGAACTACAAATACCTTGGAGTTCAGCTGGACAACAGACTAGACTGGAAATGCAACAGTGACTACATCTACAAGAAAGGTCAGAGCAGACTCTACTTCTTAAAGGCCTCCTTCCACTGAAAACCCGT
Source organism: Atherinomorus stipes (assembly GCA_023101725.1). Classification (NCBI taxonomy): domain Eukaryota; kingdom Metazoa; phylum Chordata; class Actinopteri; order Atheriniformes; family Atherinidae; genus Atherinomorus; species Atherinomorus stipes. The sequence continues at coordinate 147,793 of JALJCO010002721.1, forward strand.
TTAACTTGCTCCTTCTGAAATACGGAGGGTTTCCCCTTGTTTACTTACACATGCTGACTTGCTAGCGTTGCGTTTCCCCCAGTCGGCTGTGCTTTCTCATCAGAGAAACAATACGAAGAAAAGAGCGAATTGGGAACAGCCTTGCACTTCTACGTCACATTGCAAATAGCGTATCCCACGTGGGGTTTCTATCTGTCCATTGGAAGGCAGGTAACTCTCCACTACACACTAGAAGTAAAGACAGCACGACTGTAGCTTCGGAGTTGAGAAGCTAATTAGCTAACTGTTTGTTAGCATGGCGGAACAAACTTGTTTGTCGGCTCTATTTCCTGTCTGTAACAAAATAAGAGCGGAGGGCGGAGCTTCCTTCATACACTGATGGGAGGCAGCCAATCAGACGGAAATTCATGAGAAGGACCCGGAAAAGCTGCCGTTGGACCACAAGCCTCTCTTCTAGTATACAAATACAGCTGGATACAAAGATACCAGAAGGTTTTTTTAAACAGAAACGATGCAGAATGCATTCAATAATAATGGAGAACACAGACATATTAATGACATCACCATGGAAGTACAACTTTAAGGAAGCTGAGATCATTCAACGTCTGCACCAAGATGTTCCAGATCTTCTACAAGTCTGTTGTGGAAAGTGACATCAGCTTTGCAGCATCTGCTGGGGCAGCAGCATCAGAACCAGAACCAGGACCAGAACCAGAACCAGAACCAGAACCAAAACCAGAGACTTGAAGAAACTAAACAAGCTGATCAAGAAAGCTGGTTCTGTGCTGGGGAGAACTCTGGAGCCGCTGGAGATGATCGTTTAGAAAAGAATGCTGCACAAGCTGATGAAGATGATGGAGGATTCTTCCTCCTCTCCACAACACGGTGAAGAATCAACAGAGTGTGTTCAGTGGGAGGCTGCGTCAGGTTCACTGTAGGACGGAGAGATACAGAAATTCATTCCTGCCAGCAGCATCACCCTGAAGAACAAGACGGACTGACTTTTTTGTTTATTTAAAAAAAGAAAAGTGAGCTTTTACAAAACTGAATTTCCCTTCTGGGATGAATAAAGTATTTTTCATTTCATATAAAAGTCGGCTGACAATGAACACACCCCCGGATCTCCGGCTGCATTTGACATATTAAAAAAGTGCTCCAGTCTTGCTCAGCATGAGGATGAGGAGTAGATGAAGGACCATCATTCTGTGGGTGTACTGTTCCTTTAAAACATTTGGCCAGTCTTGATCAATGAGCAGTTTAGATTTAGTCTAAGCTTAGACGGCTAACAAACATTCAGACCAGTATTAGTCCGATTTTAGCCATGACGTCTAAGGACCAACGTCTTTTAGACCAAAAAATGCTCGGTGGGCAGTTATTGTTAACTTTTTTTAAAAAAGAAAAGAATTGTGTTGAAGGACAAATCGCAGATCAGGAAATCATTAAGGAGTTTAGATAAACACTTGGTGTTTTATAGTAGCAGGTTTTTCCTTTCTGGTCAATTTACTGAACTTTTCTAACTGAGTTCAGCAAAACCCACCGAGCATCCATGACTGGTGTCAGCAGGATGAGCTGGGGCTCACTTCCATGTCAGACCGGACCAGACAGACCGGACCAGACCAGACAGACCGGACCAGCCCAGGCGGGACCAGACCGGACCAGGCGGGACCAGACAGACCGGACTAAAACTGTGGGCGAGCTCAGCTCTTCCTCCAGTTACTTTCATATAAGTTTTTACTGAAAAAGTCCCAACTTCAGGATCTTCACTCTCAGATCACACAGAGGGTGGCGCGTGCAGACGTCAGCCAATCAGCGTCACATGAGCCAGTTGGCCGGACTCGCGCTGTTCCTGACGAAGAGACTCCCGCCTGCTTCTGCTTCTGCTCCCGGTCCCGGTCCCCGCGGGTGGGAATCAGGGTCCGGAGCCCCATCTCCTCTGAAGGGTCATCATGACGCTGCTGGACGAGCGCGCGTGGGCTCTGTTCAGGCGCCACGCGCAGCAGACCCTCACCTACTGGAGCGTCTTCTTCAGCTTCGGCTTATGCATCGCCTTCCTGGGACCCACCGTCCTGGACCTGAGGTGCCAGACCCAGTCCTCCCTGCAGCAGATCACCTGGGTCTTCTTCTCCCAGCAGTTCTTCCTGCTGCTGGGCAGCAGCGTGGGGGGGCTCTTCAAGAGCACGTAAGTGGACCAACTGAGGACTTCAGGTCCGGCACGGCGGAGCAACCTTTCATCAACTTTAGCACGAAAATACCGTCATTTATTTATTTATTTATTTATTTATTTATTTATTTATTTATTTATTTATTTATTTATTCATTCATGTATGTGAGGGGGTGATAAACTGCAACTTCAGGGGATTATTTTGGGGACGTGAAAACTTTGCGCTCTCTCTCTCTCTCTCTCTCTCTCTCTCTCTCTCTCTCTCAGGGTTGAGTCCTCCTCGCGTGAACTGATGTCATTCAAAGTAATTACGTCGTGTATCAGTATTCTACCTGCATGCAGGTGTTTCTACACCGGTCAAAAGTTTGGGATCACTTTTATGGGAAAGTCTACTTCAAATTTATAATTTCACAATATTTAATAATTACGGAAGAGGATTAGTCACTGAAGAAAAAAGACATTCTGAGAAAAAAGTCAGAATTTTGACTTTTTTTCTCAGAATTTTATTTTATTTTTCTTCATTGGCCCTAATCCTCTTTCATAATTCATAAATAAGAAAGAAACAACAAAAAAGAAAAAAATATATATAATTTAGTGAAATAAAATATTGTTTTTGAGTTGTGGTTGAAAAGAATAATTTTTAAAGACAAATTTAAAAAAAAAAACTGTCCCAGACAAATTAGAGCGTCTTGCTCATGAACATGGACCAGCACACCTGTGAACAGGTGCAGACGTGTTATCGAACATTACAGAAATCTCTTGATTGCAGTGATTGCTTTAAAGCGTTGCTCAACAAAATTTCCATTTAGAAGCCTGCATGCTTGTTTTATTCTTTGTTTATTTTTAATATTTCTGTCAAAAAACAATCCAAAATCATTGTCATGATTTTCAAAAATGTTTTATTTGTTTTTACTTTTGTCAAGTTTGGGATCACTGCCATGATAAGATCACATAAGTTAAGATAAGAAGAAGTTTACTGTCCTGCGAGGGGACATTTGTCTTGGACACAGTAGTACAGATACAGCTGCATAACATCAAACAACATCAGTGATTTTCAGGATTTCTCTGCTCTAATTTCCTTTCTAGTCCATCACAGAAGCTTTACAGCAATTTAAAGCTCAAAATAAACTCCAGTAAGTTATTAGTTACAAAAGTAAAACATGTAAATATCACACAAATAAAACACAGTGTATAAAAGTAAAAGTAATTCAGTTTGATGCTGAACTGCTGAAAAAACCAGTTTGACCAGCAAAACTGTGGCCAAAGCACCCGCAGACCAGCTGGACCAGTCTAGAACAACACTCTAACTGGGATTGTTACTTCTGATAACGTCATTCAACATGATGAGGACTCGACCCTGAAAACGGAGAACGAGGGAAACTTTTTCATGTCCCAACTCAACTCTGAAACTTTACTGTTTATTTTACCCTCAGAAAAAAATCAGCTGGGATTTTTGTCTCTGGACAAAAAAATAAAGTTTAGAAAATGTTGCTGTGCTGAAAAATCCAGCTTGACCAGATAAAATGTGGCTGAAACAGACCAGCTGGTTTTAGACAGAGATGCAGTCGTCCTCAATTATCCCCCCCCCCCCCCCCCCCCCCCCCCCCCAATAAAGAAGGAAGAAATCAGCTGTCAGGAAAGTAAGTTGAAATTATGAAAGTAATAATAAATAAAAATTCTATGAAAATCATGACACTGATTCTGAATTGTGGTTCAACAGAAATATTAAAAACAAACAAACAAAAAATAAACAAGTAAACAAGCATGATGGGGCTCCTGAACTAAAATGTTGTTGAGCAACACTTTGAGCCAATCACTGCGATCAGGTGTTTCTGTAACGTCCAATCAGACGTCTGCACCTGTTGACAGGTATGTAGGGCCCCGTCCCAACACCCCCACTTCCACCCTCACGCCCCTACAATGCTCCCGTTGGGGGGTAGAAGTGTGTAGTGTGTCCCGGTTCTGCAGAGCTGCTCGTGGGTGGAAGTCCGTCACGCCCCCTTCGTGCCCTCAATCCACACTTCAGTGAAGTCCGCATCCATGCAGACTTCACCGAAGCATATTACCCATAATTCATTGCTGCATGTGACGTTTTCAACCATAAAGGCGGAACATGACCATGTTTGGTGATGATCCTGCCTGTGGTGAAAAAAATGTCATTTCAGATGTAAACATGTAAATATTTAATCTTTTGTGCTGTAGGTGAAATAATTACTGAAGTTTGCCATTTAAAATATACTTTTAATATTAAAATTCAAAGCATCTGAATAATGAAAGTTATCAGTTTACTGTTAAAAGTAGCTAAATTATTTTTTATTTAAAAACTTTATTTACAGGTAAGTCCAGTCGAGAAGCAGCGTCTTTAACAAGGGAAACCTGTTTACCCGACATAGTTTAGTTTAGTTTAGTTTAGTTTAGTTTATTATGGATCCCCATTAGCCTTCATCAGTGAAGAATATTCTTCCTGGGGTCCAGATCAACATAAATTTTGAACATGCAATCAACAAAAACAGGTTAACTAAATTAAAATACAATACTAAGCAAACATTTTAAAAGAAAACAGCAAAAAATAAATAAGTATACAATACCAAAGCATCTATTTACAATGAAATTAAGAATAGAATAATTATGTAGCCGTACTTCCATGAGCCTTACAGCTTATGTGATTAATACGGGTCTCAGTTCCCAATAAAGAACTTTTACATGTTTTTATGGACATGTGGACATTTATGGACATTCTATGCTAACGATAACAGTCACAGAGCGACAATTTAATCATTATTATACATTTGTTTAGGATGTAACAGTTATTTAACCTGAACTGGTGACATTCTACAGCCATCTTACAGAAATTAGTTCAGTAATTCATTTATTTATTAATCAAACTTGTGTGGATTCATAACATCTATTTTACAAGAACAGATGAAATAAACTTTATTCAGTTTATGTGTGAAAATGACGTCATCAGGAACAGAGAAGAAGCTGAGTTTGGCAGCAATGACATGAAATGACGCGGTTCAAAATGGAGGAACATCACCGTCCCAATTCTGCCTTTTTTCCTGCACTAACCTGCACATCCAACCCTTAATGTGCACTTCTGCCAAGTGCGCACTTCATAAAGGGTGTAGGGTTTGGGGGAGGGGGGGGGTACTGGGACGGGGCCTACGTCCACTGTTTATCAGGAAGTGCTTCTAATGTGTCTGGGACAGTTTTGTTTTGTTTTGTTTTGTTTTTTTCTAATATTTTTTTCAACTATGATTCAAAAGCAATGTTTCTTTTAACTAAATTAAAATTTAGTACATTTTTATTTATTAGTACTTTTTAAGTTTCTTGTTAGTTGAATTATTATTGTGTATTTATTCTTTTCTTTAATAGGAGGGTATGAATCATTTTGAGAACGACTACAAGCCTATATAGCTCTATGTGTATATATATGTATAAATATATACATATATATATATATATATATATATATATATATATATATATATATATATATATATATATATATATATATATATATATATATGTATATATATATATAAACAAACCAGCAACAAATGCATCAGGCTGATATCACACATTTAATAACCTGATAAAATCTGTCATTTCTCTTTCCTTCCCATCTTCCCTCCTCTGTTCATCACTTCGTCTCTGCTGCGTTCTGGTTTGAGCTTGTTAACGATCATTAACTAAGCTGTTGACATAACCAGCATGGTGATAGAGAAGAATAGAGTTGGTACAGAGGCAAGAGGAGGATCTTTCCCTGTTTCAACCGTGTGTTTGCTGAGCAAGTGATGATAAATGACTCATCACACAGAGTGAAATAAGACAGCACAAATATATGTGAGACTTTAAGTTTTAGAGACCAACAAACAAAAGAAATCACTCGTGGATGTTCAGAGTGTCTTTAAAAACACTTGGCTTGTAGTTTAAGGCCAAAAATGGCAAAAGTTGTAAAAAGTGGTTAATTAAATCTAAAGAATGGGCGTCTTTAGGCTGGAAGATATCTGTGTAGTAAGTACAGGCTAAAAAGTCCGGAAAAGAAAATACAGCTTTGAAATGAATCCAAACTAATTCCCACCTGGACTTGAACCTCTCACAGTTTCAGTGAATTTGACTGACAAATCTGCAGCATTCAAATCATGCAACTGTATCAGAGTGTGAGTGTGTGTGTGTGTGCGTACGTACGTGCGTGCGTATGTGCGTGCATGCGTGTGTGTGTGATATAAATGTGTGAGTAAATTAAAATGGAAATCCACGCGTGGGTGCTGGTGCAGCTGCTACATGATGCAGCAGGAACTGGGGGTTCCTGCTGCATCATGTAGCAGCTGCACCAGGAAGTGGATAAAACCAAGATGAAATGAGGTTTGTGATGAACACTCTGGCTGTTTACACTACAACACTGAGGCAGGAAAACACAGGAGTGTTGTTGTTCTGGCCTCTCGTTTCTACGGTAACAGAGAGGGTAAAAACCATAAATATCTGACAGCGGCCTCCAGAGGGAGTCCAGGCAGTTTCAGCCGGACAGTTATATGTGCAGAGGTTGTATGTGCAGTTATATGTAGGGCTGGACGACGATGGAAAAAATTATAATTACTATTATTTTGACTGATACTGAAATCACGATTAATATACATGATTATTCATTGATTTTTAAAAAAAGTGTTTATCTAACCACTAAAACTCAACCTCAAATATAACTTTTGTAAAAAAAACACAACCTGAAATGAATTAGAAACAAGTGAAGGAGTAAAATAAGAATAATATATTAAAATTAGGGCTGTCAAAAAATTAATCCTGATTAATCACATTTCTTTTTTCACTTCTAGAACACATTTAGGATGAAAGGTGTCTCAGCAGGAATTCTGCATTTATCTTTAGTAGACTAAACTACTGAAACTCTGTCCTTACATGTCTCCCTAAAGTCCTTCAGACAGCTGCAGTTTAGTCCAGAATGTTGCTGATACGTCCTCACACGCTGAATTCACAACTGTCCTAATGTGAAGCTGAAATTCAGGTCTGAGTCCTGGACGACTCCCAGATGTGTAGCTTGGTTTTAGCCTTTAAGTTGTCAAACAAAAGTTAATGTATTTTCTGCATATAGTAGTAGTAATTAAAAAGGACATCTCTTGTTTGACAATAGGATTAATTTAGGATTAATTTTTTGACAGCCCTAATTAAAATAATAATAGCAATAAAAATAAATAACCACTCTACATGCTGCTCTATATTTTCTGCAGTTTGCTTCCTATAACTCTACCAGCCTGTTCACTTCAGGATTAGTACTTTTTCTTTGATTATAGTGTCTTTATGATGGTGAGAAGGCAAAAGTGAAATCACAATCAAAATTCAATTAATCGTCCAGCCCGAGTTATATGTGCAGAGCTTAAATGTGCAGAGGTTATACACTGCCTGGCCAAAAAAAAAGTCGCCACCTGGATGTAACTAAGCAAATAGATACGAGCCTCCTCTTGGATAATTACATGATGGGCGATTATCTTTCAGCTGGCAACAAGTTATTTAACCCCAACTGGTGCAATGACTTGCTTCTCATTTCCTAAAAAAGCATGTGGAAAGACGCATCCGTGGTCGTGGAAAAGATGTTAGTCTGTCTGAGAAGGGTCAAATCATTGGCATCAAGAGGTGAAAACATCTAAGGAGATGCAGAAACTACTAAAACTGGGTTCAGAACAGTCCAACGCATTATGAAAAACTGGAAGGATAGTGGACCATCGTCTTCCAGGAAGAAATGTGGCCGGAAAGGCAGATGAAGTGATGCAGCATCATGCCTAGTGCTACTGTATGAGCCTGTGGGGGCAGTGTGATGATCTGGGGTTGCTGCAGTTGCTCAGGTCCAGGTTCAGCAACAGTATGAGCTCAGATAATGAGGTCAGCTGATACCTGAATATACTGAATGAGCAGGTTATTCCATCAATGGATGTTTCTTTCCTGATGGCACGGCCATATTCCACGATGACCGTGCCAGAATTTACCGGGCTCAGATTGTGAAAGATGGTTCAGGGATCATCAGACATCATTTTCACACATGGATTGGCCCCCACAGAGTCCAGACCTGAACCCATTGAGAATCTTTGGGATGTGCTGTGGTCAGACTCTACAATCATCATCAAGATCTTGGTGAAAAATTGATGCAACAGGATGCAAATAAATCTGGTGACATTGCAGAAGCTTCTGGAAACACAGCGAATGCTGCCGCAATCAAAGCTAAAGGCTCCAACCAAATGTTAAATGTTTGACCTTTTTTTTGTTGGCGACTTTGTTTTTGGCCGGGCAGTGTATGTGCAGAGCTATTATGAGCAGTGTAAGGGTTATATGTGCAGAGGTTGTATACATGTGCAGATGTTGTATGTGCAGAGGTTATGTGAGCAGAGGTTATATGTGCAGAGGTTATATGTGCAGAGGTTATTTGAGCAGAGGTTATATGTGCAGAGGTTATATGTGCAGAGGTTATTTGAGCAGAGTTTATATGTGCAGAGGTTATGTGAGCAGAGGTTGTATGTGCAGAGGTTATATGTGCAGAGGTTGTATGTGCAGAGGTTATGTGAGCAGAGGTTTTATGTGCAGAGGTGATATGTGCAGAGGTTATGTGTGCAGAGGTTATATGTGCAGAGGTTATATATGCAGAGGTTTTTGAGCAGAGGTTATATGTGCAGAGGTTATGTGTGCAGAGGTTATATGTGCAGAGGTTATTTGTGCAGAGGTTATTTGAGCAGAGGTTATATGTGCAGAGGTTATATGTGCAGAGGTTATGTGAGCAGAGGTTATCTGTGCAGAGGTTATATGTGCAGATGTTATATGAGCAGAGGTTATATGTGCAGAGGTCATGTGAGCAGAGGTTATATGTGCAGAGGTTATGTGAGCAGAGGGTATATGTGCAGAGGTTATGTGAGCAGAGGTTATATGTGCAGAGGTTATGTGTGCAGAGGTTATATGTGCAGAGGATATATGTGCAGAGGTTATATGTGCAGAGGTTATGTGAGCAGAGGTTATATGTGCAGAGGTTATATGTGCAGAGGTTATGTGAGCAGAGGTTATATGTGCAGAGGTTATGTGAGCAGAGGGTATATGTGCAGAGGTTATATGTGCAGAGGTTATGTGAACAGAGGTTATATGTGCAGAGGTTATGTGAGCAGAGGGTGTATGTGCAGAGGTTATGTGAGCAGAGGTTATATGTGCAGAGGTTATATGTGCAGATGTTATATGTGCAGAGGTTATGTGAGCAGAGGTTATATGTGCAGAGGTTATATGTGCAGAGGTTATATGTGCAGAGGTTATGTGTGCAGAGGTTATGTGAGCAGAGGTTATATGTGCAGAGGTTATATGTGCAGAGGTTATTTGTGCAGAGGTTATTTGAGCAGAGGTTATATGTGCAGAGGTTATATGTGCAGAGGTTATGTGAGCAGAGGTTATCTGTGCAGAGGTTATGTGAGCAGAGGTTATATGTGCAGAGGTTATGTGAGCAGAGGTTATATGTGCAGAGGTTATGTGAGCAGAGGTTATATGTGCAGAGGTTATGTGAGCAGAGGGTATATGTGCAGAGGTTATGTGAGCAGAGGTTATATGTGCAGAGGTTATTGTGAGCAGAGGTTATATGTGCAGAGGATATATGTGCAGAGGTTATATGTGCAGAGGTTATGTGAGCAGAGGTTATATGTGCAGAGGTTATATGTGCAGAGGTTATGTGAGCAGAGGTTATATGTGCAGAGGTTATGTGAGCAGAGGGTATATGTGCAGAGGTTATATGTGCAGAGGTTATATGTGCAGAGGTTATGTGAACAGAGGTTATATGTGCAGAGGTTATGTGAGCAGAGGGTGTATGTGCAGAGGTTATGTGAGCAGAGGTTATATGTGCAGAGGTTATATGTGCAGAGGTTATGTGAGCAGAGGGTATGTGTGCAGAGGTTATGTGAGCAGAGGTTATTTGTGCAGAGGTTATGTGAGCAGAGGTTATATGTGCAGAGGTTATATGTGCAGAGGTTATGTGAGCAGAGGTTATATGTGCAGAGGTTATGTGAGCAGAGGTTATATGTGCAGAGGTTATGTGAGCAGAGGGTATATGTGCAGAGGTTATGTGAGCAGAGGTTATATGTGCAGAGGTTATGTGTGCAGAGGTTATATGTGCAGAGGTTATATGTGCAGAGGTTATGTGAGCAGAGGGTATATGTGCAGAGGTTATGTGAGCAGAGGTTATATGTGCAGAGGTTATATGTGCAGAGGTTATATGTGCAGAGGTTATGTGAGCAGAGGTTATATGTGCAGAGGTTATGTGAGCAGAGGTTATATGTGCAGAGGTTATGTGAGCAGAGGGTATATGTGCAGAGGTTATGTGAGCAGAGGTTATATGTGCAGAGGTTATATGTGCAGAGGTTATGTGAGCAGAGGTTATATGTGCAGAGGTTATGTGAGCAGAGGGTATATGTGCAGAGGTTATGTGAGCAGAGGTTATATGTGCAGAGGTTATATGTGCAGAGGTTATGTGAGCAGAGGTTATATGTGCAGAGGTTATGTGAGCAGAGGTTATATGTGCAGAGGTTATGTGAGCAGAGGGTATATGTGCAGAGGTTATGTGAGCAGAGGTTATATGTGCAGAGGTTATGTGAGCAGAGGTTATATGTGCAGAGGTTATATGTGCAGAGGTTATGTGAGCAGAGGGTATATGTGCAGAGGTTATGTGAGCAGAGGTTATATGTGCAGAGGTTATATGTGCAGAGGTTATGTGAGCAGAGGTTATATGTGCAGAGGTTATGTGAGCAGAGGTTATATGTGCAGAGGTTATGTGAGCAGAGGGTATATGTGCAGAGGTTATGTGAGCAGAGGTTATATGTGCAGAGGTTATATGTGCAGAGGTTATGTGAGCAGAGGTTATATGTGCAGAGGTTATGTGAGCAGAGGGTATATGTGCAGAGGTTATGTGAGCAGAGGTTATATGTGCAGAGGTTATATGTGCAGAGGTTATGTGAGCAGAGGGTATATGTGCAGAGGTTATGTGAGCAGAGGTTATATGTGCAGAGGTTATATGTGCAGAGGTTATGTGAGCAGAGGTTATATGTGCAGAGGTTATGTGAGCAGAGGTTATATGTGCAGAGGTTATGTGAGCAGAGGGTATATGTGCAGAGGTTATATGTGCAGAGGTCATGTGAGCAGAGGTTATATGCACCAGATAATCAACTCGTCTGTACACGCAGCGCTTCTGTTGTGCCGTTTTTTCTGCTTTTATCAGCATGTGGCCACATCTGGATGTGTGGATGAGAGGTTTTCCCGCCCACCAGACCTGATGCGCTCCACATGGTTTCCGGTCATGTTTGCGTCTTCCGCGTTTGCGTCTGCTTGGAAATAGTTTTCATCCCGCTTGTGTGTACAGGGGATTTTTTTTCAAAAACGAAAAAAGGAAAAAGTTTTGTGTTTTCCGTGGATGAGTTGTCATGGAGTCAGGGTCTCAGTGATATTCTACTCAAAATCTGGTCTGTGGTAGATGCTCATTAAGCCCACTTCTAGTTAAATCTGCCTTTCTCATGTATATTCGTCCAGGAAGACGCCACCCAGCAAAACCACCCCTACCAGTTTCTAACCAGTACGATACTCAGCTGGACCCATTAGAGCTCGCGGGTGTGACGTGCCCACTGTCTGTCGCGCAACGCACTGTTGTTAATCAGGACACACTGACCAAAGCAAACGTGGACAGGAAAAACGTGTCCACGCAGAGACACAACTACAGATACACAGAGAAAACATGCGGAGCTGAAGGGCTGGACCCTCATGAGTGGAGGTCCCATGTGAATTTACTGCCAAACTTCTCCAGGAAACATCCACAGAAACATGAAGTAGCAGCTATGCTAACACCAGTGGCTACTTGCAAGCATCGGTAACTTCATGGGTAAAATCAGATCGACTGCAGATGGAAAATAGCATTCTGATCACCCCACTGTGTTGTTTCTGGAAAGATAGAGCACAATTTAATGGGAATATGTAACATAGGAATTCTCTCTCTCTTTATATACATGTACATATATATATATATATAAATATATATATATACATATACATATATATGTACATATAAAGATATACTTTGTTAATCCCAATTAGTGCGCCAATTAGGAAATTTCTTCTCTGCATTTAACACATCTCAGGTTGAACCTGAGAGCAGTGGGCTGCTATTTAAAGTGCCCGGGGAGCAGTTGGTGGGGGTTAAGGATCTTATATACATATATATATATATATATATATATATGTGTGTGTACACTAGGGCTGGGAAAGAATATCGATACACTGAAATATCACGATCTTTTCATATGCAGATTTCATATTGATATTTGAAAACACAATATTGATCTATTTTACCAATAAAATCTCGTGAGATTTCACTAAAACCTGCGAGATTTTAGGCTCGTTCGACTTTAGGCTCGTTCGGATTGACTGCGTCTGTCTACCGTCTGACTTCATGGTCAGACGAGAGCTGCGTGAGTCTCGGGGGCGGATCATAAATGCAGCGCATCTCAGCTGGACAAGTTCGCCAACGTGAAGACTGCAATAACGGAGGATCTCGCGGCATTTGCCTTTATTTCGCTCAAGGTTACTGAACGCTGTGCAGATGTGATCAAGTCTGATTTCAGAGTATTGAAACAGCGTGTTGTTGACGCTGATTACATGAACTTGTGCTGGACTGTAGTAGACAGAATGTTGTTTACCTGTTAAGGTGAAACACAGAGGACAATAATCTGGTAAATGTCCAGGCTCAAATATAAAAACCATAAATGCTTTGCCTTGAAGAATAATATAAAAACAAATAAAGAAATAGAAACTTATTTTTTCTAGATGGGGCTGGAAATAAATATTATATATTATATATTTTTTTATTTTATTTTTATTAAGGATTTGGGTAGCATACTCATGGATAAAAGGGGAGCAAGTGGAAAGGTGGATACACACCAATAAGTCCATCAAATCCAAATTATGAAGAGGATTTGTGAAAGTTTTGGTATAACTTATTAAGCTTTTTATTTATCTGAGTAGAATAACTTGTGGCTGTAACACGTTTGTGTTCCTCTGTTGCTGCAGTCAGATATCAGCCTGTCCAGATATCAGTCTGTCCAGATATCAGTCTGTTCATAAATCAGTCTGTCCAGGTTTGTGAACATCAGCCTAACTACAGTATGAAACACCAGGCTGATTTTGTAGCCTGTTTAAAACACCTAAATGGATTTATTACTGGGGGACAGTCCCGTCCAACAATCGGAGCTTGCGTCAGTGAGAGGTGAAACCAATCAGAACCAGGTTCCGGCGGCGGCGGAGGCAGGTCCAAAAGCTGCAGTTGCTGAGGAGGAGCTGCACGCTCCGACTGCAGACGGACGGCTCCCGCGATGTTTGATGATCATGTGGTCTGGTCACGTTTTCCGGTGCAGTTCAGGCGCAGTCTCAGGTCGGACAAAGTTTCTAACCAGCATGCAACATTCCAGGACCACAATCCCTCACTTCAAGCCGAGTTGCACTGCAGATAGCCAAAGTCGAACGAGCCTACTGCTACACTACAAGCTCCGATTTTTGGACAGGACTGCCCCCCAGTAATAAATCCATTTAGGCGTTTTAAACAGGCTACATATTTTTTTCAAACAGCCGGTGTTTCATTTTGCAGTCAGGCTGATGTTCACAAACCCGGACAGGCTGATATCTGATATCTGACTGCTGCTATAAAGTAACACAAACGTGTTGCAGCATCATTCTACTCAGATAAATATGAACTGGAAGTTATACCGAAACCTTCACAAATCTTCATAATTTGCATTTATTGGACTTATTGGTGTGTATCCACCTTTCCACATGCTCCCTTTGCACTCCCCCCCTCATGTTATCCATGAGCACCCAAACCCTTAATATGTATATAAAATAATATATAATAATATTTATTTATTTCTACCCCATCTAAAAAAAAAGGAAAAAAGTTTCTATTACTTTTATTTGTTTTATTTTTTTTGTTCATGCAGCGAGATCCTCCGTTATAGGGGATTATCACGCTTCCGCGTTCCGGTTTCCGGAAGTTGAAACATTTGGCACTTCCTCTTCCGGGCCATGTTAACGACAGCCGTTCCTGCTCTGTTATACTGTTTAAATCAGATAAACTCCAAACATATTTAAGTTTTGATTCTAGACTGAAGTGATACTGGATCAAAGCGATCGATTCACCGCGGTGAAGGGCCGAACTTTATAATAAAACACACGTTTGTTTGTCCCCGGTGGGGCACAACACCGGCACTTCACAGCATGCTAGCATTAGCCAGCTAACGTTCACTGACGTGCTTAACATTGTGCGTCTTAAAACACACAAACATCTGAAAATCGGGTCTGTACCTCCCCGTTTCCAGTGGAACAACTGGGGACTGCCAAAGAAAGGAGACGCTTTCAGATGCTTGTGTGTTTTCAGCCGCCCAAAGTTAGGCACGTTATCGAGCTGGCTAATGCTAACCTGCTAACACGACTGCGCAGTCTGCCGGCCACAAACAAACGTGTGTCGTTTTATTATAAAGTTCGGTCCTTCACCACGGCGAATCGGTCGTTTTAATCCACTTCTTCCTCAGCATCACTTCAGTCTGGAATGAAAACTTGGCATTGGCGTTTATCCGATTTACAAAGTTTAACAGAGTAGTAGCTGGCGGACTATTGTTAGCAGGTTAGCATTAGCCAGCTCGATAACGTGCCTAACTTTGTGCAGCTGAAAACACACAATCATCTGAAAGCGTCTCCTTTCTTGGCAGTCCCCAGTTGTTCCACTGGAAACGGGGAGGTACAGACCCGATTTTCAGATGTTTGTGTGTTTTAAGACGCACAATGTTAAGCACGTCAGTAAACGTTAGCTGGCTAATGCTAGCATGCTGTGAAGTGCCGGTGTTGTGCCCCACCGGGGACAAACAAACGTGTGTTTTATCATAAAGTTCGGCCCTTCACCGCGGCAAATCGATCGCTTTGATCCAGCTTTTGATCCAGTATCACTTCAGTCTGGAATGAAAACTTAAATATGTTTGGAGTTTATCCGATTTAAACAGTATAACAGAGCAGGAACGGCTGTCGTTAACATGGCCCGGAAGAGGAAGTGTCCAAAACCCGGGAACTTCCGGTAAGCGTGATAATCCCCTATTGCAGTCTTCACGTTGGGAACTTGTCCGGCTGAGATGCGCTGCTTCTAAGGTCCACCCCGACGACTCACGCAGCTCTCGTCTGACCATGAAGTCAGACGGTGGACAGACGCAGTCAGTCCGAACGAGCCTTTTGTCACAGAGCAACAAAATCTCATTAAATTTCGTTGGTCAGATAGATCGATACCTCGTTTTTAAATATCAATATGATATCAGCATATGAAAAGATCCCGATATTTCAGTTTATCAATATTTTTTTCCAGCCCTAATATACACAGATATACAGTATATATACATATATATGTAAGGTCTCCAGAAATCAGCAGGGGGATCGTGTTGGTTGCTTCTGCTGATTTTTTTTTAGCTTCTGGTGGCGACTAACAGGAGAGCATTAACCGACGGTTTTTCCACAAGCTCTTGCTGAATGTGTTGAACTAGAATTTATCAGGGAGGCTGAAAGGAGAGAGAAACATTTGCAGGAGTGACTGAGTACACATGGTGAAGATAACAGCCTGCAGCACTGAGATAAACCATTGGAAAATAAAATTAGTGGAGCATTACATCATCAAGGTGACTTGACTCAGCTGGAGAAGTCCTGTTCAGGCTGGCAACATCTTAGTGTCCTTACAACTCTGTTTACTGCTCTGGTCTGCATATCATCTCTCCATCTCGGCTTTCAGGCATTAAAACAAACAGAAACTATTTCCATGTTTCCATGTTTCCTCGTCTCCAGTTATTTCTGCTTCTATCTACCTTCTATCCTCACAAACCAGCTCCTCCTCATCATCAGAAACATCTTTTTTTCTTCATTCCAGCCATGGAGGATCATTATTTTCCTTCTTTTCAGACACACACAGAACTTTCTGCTCACTTGTTGATCTTTGGCTGCTCCTGATTGGACGTTACCGCCAATTTAAGCTCTGATTGGTGGAAAGTTTGACAGGTTTGACAGGAAGTGTCTTCATCATCATGTCCAGGTCTACATAAAGGTCTCTTAGCAACATAGAAGTGATGGTGATGTTTTTATGATGAAGATGGGATAAATAATGGAGTTATCATGGATCACAGATGTGCTGATGGAGAAATCACATAGTCAGTTTAAACAGATGTATTGAGGTTATAACGGTTGTAAAATCAGGATGGATGGATTATGTCACTGAATGCATTTATTTATTTATTTATTTGTTTATTTATCTTTGTTTTTAGTAAGAAACAAAACATGATTTTTTTTTCCACCCATGAACAAAGTAACTTCAGCATGAACACATTTGAAATTGTTAACTTTAGACTGTATTATTGAGACTTTTTTTACATACTTCAGTATCTAAATTTTCTCCTCTTTCATTGTTAACTTTCTCTCCGTTCTCTTTTCTTTCCTTGTAAGCAGCCTCATTCCTTCCACCATCCAACCACCACATGTTTTCCTTCTACACAGCAGTAGCACCAGGGTGTAGGCGGTGATCGAGCAGTTTCAGGAGTTACATGCATAAAAATCCAGCAAATGAAGTCAAAGCTAACAAGATTATCTACAGAGAACATAACACGTACTTCTGATGGCTTACTAAAGGTTGTATGGTTCTGTCTTCTCCAGCCCCACGTCCTCCCTGTCGGCCCTCTTGTCCTCCACTCTCATCATCTCAATCGTCTTTGCCGTCATACCGTTATGTCACCACGTGGTGCTGCTGTCCGTCGCCATGGCGCTGGCTGGGAAAGCCATGGGGATCATAGACACCGTTGCTAATCGACAGCTTGTTACGCTGTACCACAAGGACTCGGCCATCGTCTTACAGGTGAGAGGGTTGCAGATGGTTCTCATCAACATGTTTCATTCCCAGTAGAACATAAACATGTTTTATTCCCAGTAGAACATAAACATGTTTCATTCCCAGTAGAACATAAACATGTTTCATTCCCAGTAGAACATAAACATGTTTCATTCCCAGTAGAACATAAACCACATTTTTTATTCCCACTAGAACAAAAACATATTTTACAGAACATAAACATATAGTAAAAAAAACATTTGATGAAAAATCTTCTCTTATTGTGAATCTGATGCAGTAACACGTCTGTAAAAAGTTGGAACAGGAGCAACAAAAGGCTGGAAAAATAATAATCAAACTTTAATTGGTAACAGGTCAGTAACATGACTGGGTATAAAAGGAGCATTTCAGAGTCTCAGATGGAAAGATGGACAGAGGTTCACCAATCTGAGACAAACTGCCTCTAAAAGTTGTGGAACAAGTTCAGAAAAATGTTCCTCAGACTGTAGAGATCCGCCATGTACAGTGTAGAATATCAGGAGATGGAGAGAATCAGGAGGAATCTCTGTGTGCAGGGGACAAGGCTGGATGCTGGTGATCTTCTGCATTAAAGCAGACACAATTCTCTACTGCAGGGATATGAAAGTGATCCCAGAAAGGGCCGTGTGGCTGCTGGTTTTCTTCCCAACCACGCAGTAGCAGACCAGACTCCATTCATCAAGTGTTCAAGTTAAGACTGGACTCACTCAATGAGCTGAGTGGGGTCTGGTCTGCCACTGCATGGTTGGAAAGAAAACCAGCAGCCACACGGCCCTTTCTGGGATCACTTTGACACCCCTGCTCTGCTGGAAACCACTGCATGGACTCAGGAAGACTTCCAGAAATCTCTGTGTGAGCACAGTTCACCCTGAAACCCACAAATACAGAGAAGAAACCAGCTGTGACCAGGATCCAGAACCACCACCATCCACCTTCTCTGGACCAAAGCTCATTAAAATGCTCTGAGGCAAAGTTGAAACTGTTCTGCGGTCAGATGATGAAGATGTGAGGATGTTTGTGGAAAGTATGGAGGCCGTGTCATGCAGACCAGAGAGGGTCGGGAGCATCCATCAGTGGACAGTTAAAAAGCTGCATCTCTGATGGGATGGGGTTGCTACGGCGACGGCAGCTTCCACATCTGTGAAGCTCCATCAATGCAGAAAGGTACATGGAGGTCTCACAAGACCTGGACCACATACTGGATCCATCGCAGCAGCATGCTGGAAACAGGAAAAGAGTCCAGCTGCTGAACTGGTCTGTCTGCAGTCCATAGTCCTGCTGTTGAACTGGTCTGCCTGCAGTCCAGAGTCCTGCTGCTGAACTGGTCTGCCTGCAGTCCATAGTCCTGCTGCTGAACTGGTCTGCCTGCAGTCCAGAGTCCTGCTGCTGAACTGGTCTGCCTGCAGTCCAGAGTCCTGCTGCTGAACTGGTCTGCCTGCAGTCCAGAGTCCAGCTGCTGAACTGGTCTGCCTGCAGTCGATAGTCCTGCTGCTGAACTGGTCTGCCTGCAGTCCTTAGTCCTGCTGCTGAACTGGTCCGCCTGCAGTCCAGAATCCTGCTGCTGAACTGGTCTGCCTGCAGTCCAGAGTCCTGCTGCTGAACTGGTCTGCCTGCAGTCCAGAGTCCTGCTGCTGAACTGGTCTGCCTGCAGTCCAGAGTCCAGCTGCTGAACTGGTCTGCCTGCAGTCGATAGTCCTGCTGCTGAACTGGTCTGCCTGCAGTCCAGAGTCCTGCTGCTGAACTGGTCTGCCTGCAGTCCTTAGTCCTGCTGCTGAACTGGTCTGCCTGCAGTCCTTAGTCCTGCTGCTGAACTGGTCCGCCTGCAGTCCAGAATCCTGCTGCTGAACTGGTTCGCCTGCAGTCCAGAGTCCTGTTGCTGTACCGGTCTGCCTGCAGTCCTTAGTCCTGCTGCTGAACTGGTCTGGCTGCAGTCCAGAGTCCAGCTGCTGAACTGGTCTGCCTGCAGTCCAGAGTCCTGCTGCTGAACTGGTCTGCCTGCAGTCCATAGTCCTGCTGCTGACCTGGTCTGCCTGCAGTCCAGAGTCCAGCTGCTGAACTGGTCTGCCTGCAGTCGATAGTCCTGCTGCTGAACTGGTCTGCCTGCGGTCCAGAGTCCCGCTGCTGAACTGGTCTGCCTGCAGTCCAGAGTCCTGCTGCTGAACTGGTCTGCCTGCAGTCCAGAGTCCTGCCGCTGAACTGGTCTGCCTGCAGTCTTAAGTCCTGCTGCTGAACTGGTCTGCCTGCAGTCCAGAATCCTGCTGCTGAACTGGTCTGCCTGCAGTCCAGAGTCCTGCCGTTGAACTGGTCTACCTGCAGTCCAGAGTCCTGCCGCTGAACTGGTCCGCCTGCAGTCCAGAATCCTGCTGCTGAACTGGTCCGCCTGCAGTCCAGAGTCCTGCTGCTGAACTGGTCTGCCTGCAGTCCAGAGTCCTGCTGCTGAACTGGTCTGCCTATAATCCATAGTCCTGCTGCTGAACTGGTCTGCCTGCAGTCCATAGTCCTGCTGCTGAACTGGTCTGGCTGCAGTCCAGAGTCCAGCTGCTGAACTGGTCTGCCTGCAGTCCATAGTCCTGCTGCTAAACTGGTCTGCCTGCAGTCCAGAGTCCAGCTTCTGAACTGGTCTGCCTGCAGTCCATAGTCCTGCTGCTGAACTGGTCTGCCTGCAGTCCAGAATCCTCCTGCTGAACTGGTCCGCCTGCAGTCCAGAGTCCTGCTGCTGAACTGGTCTGCCTGCAGTCCATAGTCCTGCTGCTGAACTGGTCTGCCTGCAGTCCAGAATCCTGCTGCTGAACTGGTCCGCCTGCAGTCCATAGTCCAGCTGCTGAACTGGTCTGCCTGCAGTCCAGAGTCCACCTTCTGAACTGGTCTGCCTGCAGTCCATAGTCCTGCTGCTGAACTGGTCTGCCTGCAGTCCAGAGTCCAGTTTCTGAACTGGTCTGCCTGCAGTTCATAGTCCTGCTACTGAACTGGTCTGCCTGCAGTCCAGAGTCCTGCTGCTGAACTGGTCTGCCTGCAGTCCAGAGTCCAGCTTCTGAACTGGTCTGCCTGCAGACCATAGTCCTGCTGCTGAACTGGTCTGCCTGCAGTCCAGAATCCTCCTGCTGAACTGGTCCGCCTGCAGTCCAGAGTCCTGCTGCTGAACTGGTCTGTCTGCAGTCCATAGTCCTGCTGCTGAACTGGTCTGCCTGCAGTCCATAGTCCTGCTGCTGAACTGGTCTGCCTGCAGTCCATAGTCCTGCTGCTGAACAGGTCTGCCTGCAGTCCATAGTCCACCTTCTGAACTGGTCTGCCTGCAGTCCAGAATCCTGCTGCTGAACTGGTCTGCCTGCAGTCCAGAGTCCTGCTGCCGAACTGGTCTGCCTGCAGTCCATAGTACTGCTGCTGAACTGGTCTGCCTGCAGTCCAGAGTCCAGCTGCTGAACTGGTCTGCCTGCAGTCCATAGTCCTGCTGCTGAACTGGTCTGCCTGCAGTCCAGAGTCCTGCCGCTGAACTGGTCTGCCTGCAGTCTTAAGTCCTGCTGCTGAACTGGTCTGCCTGCAGTCCAGAATCCTGCTGCTGAACTGGTCTGCCTTCAGTCCATAGTCCTGCCGTTGAACTGGTCTACCTGCAGTCCAGAGTCCTGCCGCTGAACTGGTCCGCCTGCAGTCCAGAATCCTGCTGCTGAACTGGTCCGCCTGCAGTCCAGAGTCCTGCTGCTGAACTGGTCTGCCTGCAGTCCAGAGTCCAGCTGCTGAACTGGTCTGCCTATAATCCATAGTCCTGCTGCTGAACTGGTCTGCCTGCAGTCCATAGTCCTGCTGCTGAACTGGTCTGCCTGCAGTCCAGAGTCCAGCTGCTGAACTGGTCTGCCTGCAGTCCATAGTCCTGCTGCTAAACTGGTCTGCCTGCAGTCCAGAGTCCAGCTTCTGAACTGGTCTGCCTGCAGTCCATAGTCCTGCTGCTGAACTGGTCTGCCTGCAGTCCAGAATCCTCCTGCTGAACTGGTCCGCCTGCAGTCCAGAGTCCTGCTGCTGAACTGGTCTGCCTGCAGTCCATAGTCCTGCTGCTGAACTGGTCTGCCTGCAGTCCAGAATCCTGCTGCTGAACTGGTCCGCCTGCAGTCCAGAGTCCAGCTGCTGAACTGGTCTGCCTGCAGTCCAGAGTCCACCTTCTGAACTGGTCTGCCTGCAGTCCATAGTCCTGCTGCTGAACTGGTCTGCCTGCAGTCCAGAGTCCAGTTTCTGAACTGGTCTGCCTGCAGTTCATAGTCCTGCTACTGAACTGGTCTGCCTGCAGTCCAGAGTCCTGCTGCTGAACTGGTCTGCCTGCAGTCCAGAGTCCAGCTTCTGAACTGGTCTGCCTGCAGACCATAGTCCTGCTGCTGAACTGGTCTGCCTGCAGTCCAGAATCCTCCTGCTGAACTGGTCCGCCTGCAGTCCAGAGTCCTGCTGCTGAACTGGTCTGTCTGCAGTCCATAGTCCTGCTGCTGAACTGGTCTGCCTGCAGTCCATAGTCCTGCTGCTGAACTGGTCTGCCTGCAGTCCATAGTCCTGCTGCTGAACAGGTCTGCCTGCAGTCCATAGTCCACCTTCTGAACTGGTCTGCCTGCAGTCCAGAATCCTGCTGCTGAACTGGTCTGCCTGCAGTCCAGAGTCCTGCTGCCGAACTGGTCTGCCTGCAGTCCATAGTCCTGCTGCTGAACTGGTCTGCCTGCAGTCCAGAGTCCAGCTGCTGAACTGGTCTGCCTGCAGTCCATAGTCCTGCTGCTGAACTGGTCTGGCTGCAGTCCAGAGTCCAGCTGCTGAACTGGTCTGCCTGCAGTCCTTAGTCCTGCTGCTGAACTGGTCTGCCTGCAGTCCAGAATCCTGCTGCTGAACTGGTCTGCCTGCAGTCCAGAGTCCAGCTTCTGAACTGGTCTGCCTGCAGTCCATAGTCCTGCTGCTGAACTGGTCTGCCTATAGTCCAGAATCCTGCTGCTGAACTGGTCTGCCTGCAGTCCAGAGTCCAGCTGCTGAACTGGTCTGCCTGCAGTCCATAGTCCTGCTGCTGAACTGGTCTGCCTGCAGTCCATAGTCCTTCTGCTGAACTGGTCTGCCTGCAGTCCAGAGTCCAGCTTCTGAACTGGTCTGCCTGCAGTCCAGAATCCTGCTGCTGAACTGGTCTGCCTGCAGTCCAGAGTCCTGCTGCTGAACTGGTCTGCCTGCAGTCCAGAATCCAGCTGCTGAACTGGTCCGCCTGCAGTCCAGAATCCTGCTGCTGAACTGGTCCGCCTGCAGTCCAGAGTCCAGCTGCTGAACTGGTCTGCCTGCAGTCCATAGTCCTGCTGCTGAACTGGTCTGCCTGCAGTCCAGAGTCCAGCTGCTGAACTGGTCTGCCTGCAGTCCATAGTCCTGCTGCTGAACTGGTCTGCCTACAGTCCAGAGTCCAGCTGCTGAACTGGTCTGCCTGCAGTCCATAGTCCAGCTGCTGAACTGGTCTGCCTGCAGTCCATAGTCCTGCTGCTGAACTGGTCTGGCTGCAGTCCATAGTCCTTCTGCTGAACTGGTCTGCCTGCAGTCCAGAGTCCAGCTTCTGAACTGGTCTGCCTGCAGTCCAGAATCCTGCTGCTGAACTGGTCTGCCTGCAGTCCAGAGTCCTGCTGCTGAACTGGTCCACCTGCAGTCCAGAATCCAGCTGCTGAACTGGTCCGCCTGCAGTCCAGAATCCTGCTGCTGAACTGGTCCGCCTGCAGTCCAGAGTCCAGCTGCTGAACTGGTCTGCCTGCAGTCCATAGTCCTGCTGCTGAACTGGTCTGCCTGCAGTCCAGAGTCCAGCTGCTGAACTGGTCTGCCTGCAGTCCATAGTCCTGCTGCTGAACTGGTCTGGCTGCAGTCCAGAGTCCAGCTGCTGAACTGGTCTGCCTGCAGTCCTTAGTCCTGCTGCTGAACTGGTCTGCCTGCAGTCCAGAATCCTGCTGCTGAACTGGTCTGCCTGCAGTCCAGAGTCCTGCCGCTGAACTGGTCTACCTGCAGTCCAAAGTCCTGCCGCTGAACTGGTCCGCCTGCAGTTCAGAATCCTGCTGCTGAACTGGTCCGCTTGCAGTCCATAGTCCTGCTGCTGAACTGGTCTGGCTGCAGTCCAGAGTCCAGCTGCTGAACTGGTCTGCCTGCAGTCCTTAGTCCTGCTGCTGAACTGGTCTGCCTGCAGTCCAGAATCCTGCTGCTGAACTGGTCTGCCTGCAGTCCAGAGTCCTGCTGCTGAACTGGTCTACCTGCAGTCCAAAGTCCTGCCGCTGAACTGGTCCGCCTGCAGTTCAGAATCCTGCTGCTGAACTGGTCCGCTTGCAGTCCAGAGTCCTGCTGCTGAACTGGTCTTCCTGCAGTCCAGAGTCCAGCTTCTGAACTGGTCTGCCTGCAGTCCATAGTCCTGCTGCTGAACTGGTCTGCCTGCAGTCCAGAGTCCAGCTGCTGAACTGGTCTGCCTGCAGTCCAGAGTACTGCTGCTGAACTGGTCTGCCTGCAGTCCATAGTCCTGCTGTTGAACTGGTCAGCCTGCAGTCCAGAGTACTGCTGCTGAACTGGTCTGCCTGTAGTCTAGAGTCCTGCTGCTGAACTGGTCTGCCTGCAGTCCAGAGTCCAGCTGCTGAACTGGTCTGCCTGCAGTCCTTAGTCCTGCTGCTGAACTGGTCTGCCTGCAGTCCAGAGTCCTGCTGCTGAACTGGTCTGCCTGCAGTCCTTCGTCCTGCTGCTGAACTGGTTGTCTGCAGGCCATAGTCCTACTGCTGAACTGGTCTGCCTGCAGTCCAGAGTCCAGCTGCTGAACTGGTCTGTCTGCAGTCCATAGTCCTGCTGCTGAACTGGTCCGCCTGCAGTCCAGAGTCCTGCTGCTGAACTGGTCTGCCTGCAGTCTTTAGTCCTGCTGCTGAACTGGTCTGCCTGCAGTCCAGAGTCCAGCTGCTGAACTGGTCTGCCTGCAGTCCATCGTCCAGCTTCTGAACTGGTCCGCCTGCAGTCCAGAGTCCTGCTGCTGAACTGGTCCACCTGCAGTCCAGAGTCCAGCTGCTGGTGTCGTTACGGACAAGTTAAAGTTTTACTGCCCTCATGAAACTGCAAACTGCATGTGCTTGTTGAACTGGACGGATAAAAACCCTCCTACAAATTTATTTGGAAAAATCTGATGATTGATGACCACCTTTCACCGTGGAAAGTATGATAGAACAAAGACAGAAGAAGAGGGGATGCTCTGCAGCTACTGTTCGACTGGGACTATAAAAGCTAACATTACTCCATCCTGAAACATGATCTCCTGATCTTCATGTTGCCCTCAGGCTTTGCATTTCTTCATGGGACTGGGCGCACTGGTCAGTCCACTGGTAGCGGACCCATTCCTGGCAGACGACAGCTGCATCCTGGGAGCCAACTGGACCGCCAACTCCTCCCTCTCCCCCGACCTACAGCACCTCCGGGACAGTCTGGCCGGGCACGGGGCCGTCCTGCAGAACGCCTCCCAGTACCCGCTGTTCACCAAGGGCGTGGTGGTCACCAGGGTGGCCTACGCCTTCTGGATCATGGCTCTGATCAATGTGAGTTTTCCTGCTGACTCGTGTTTATCCAGCCTTCAACATGTCCTGCACCTGCTGGTTCTCATGTGCTTGAGGACGGGACGCTGACAGCAGCTCCTGCAGCTTTGTGTGATTTGACTTAGATAAAGATGTTTGCTTTGTCCACTTCACACGTTTGTCTTCACCGTTCAGGTGTTTATGTTCTAGTTTTACCTGTTTTAAAGCAAGTAATTCTATCTTTATCCACATGTTTATGTTAGGGATGGGCATATCGATACCCTTGAGTTAATACTTCCATACCAGCCAGCAAAAATACCATTACTTTCTTGAGTATCGCTATACCACTGTACAGATACAGTCAGTCATTTTCTGTACCGCTTCTCCAGTTCAGGGTCTCTGGAGTCTATCCCAGCTATGATCAGGTGAGAGGCAGGTTCACCTGGACAGGTAACCAGTCTGTCACAGGACCAACACAGAGAGACAGACAACCATTCACACTCACATTCACTCCTGGGGACAATTTAGAGTGATCAGTTAACCTAACATGCATGTCTTTGGAGGGTGGGAGGAAGCCGGAGAACCCGGAGAGAACCCACACATACACGGGAGAACATGCAAACTCACACAGGAAAGAACTGTTGGAATTGTCGAACCCCCTCCCCAGCCTATAGATTCTAGCTTCTGTATCACATGATGGTGGTAGCCTATCAGATTCTAGCTTCTGTATCACATGATGGTGGTAGCCTATCAGATTCTAGCTTCTGTAACACATGATGGTGGTAGCCTATCAGATTCTAGCTTCTGTAACACATGATGGTGGTAGCCTATCAGATTCTAGCTTCTGTATCACATGATGGTGGTAGCCTATCAGATTCTAGCTTCTGTATCACATGATGGTGGTAGCCTATCAGATTCTAGCTTCTGTAACACATGATGGTGGTAGCCTATCAGATTCTAGCTTCTGTAACACATGATGGTGGTAGCCTATCAGATTCTAGCTTCTGTGTCACATGATGGTGGTAGCCTATCAGATTCTAGCTTCTGTATCACATGATGGTGGTAGCCTATCAGATTCTAGCTTCTGTAACACATGATGGTGGTAGCCTATCAGATTCTAGCTTCTGTGTCACATGATGGTGGTAGCCTATCAGATTCTAGCTTCTGTAACACATGATGGTGGTAGCCTATCAGATTCTAGCTTCTGTAACACATGATGGTGATAGCCTATCAGATTCTAGCTTCTGTATCACATAATGGTGGTAGCCTATCAGATTCTAGCTTCTGTGTCACATGATGGTGATAGCCAATCAGATTCTAGCTTCTGTATCACATGATGGTGGTAGCCTATCAGATTCTAGCTTCTGTGTCACATGATGGTGATAGCCAATCAGATTCTAGCTTCTGTAACACATAATGGTGGTAGCCTATCAGATTCTAGCTTCTGTGTCACATGATGGTGATAGCCAATCAGATTCTAGCTTCTGTATTACATGATGGTGGTAGCCTATCAGATTCTAGCTTCTGTATCACATGATGGTGGTAGCCTATCAGATTCTAGCTTCTGTATTACATGATGGTGGTAGCCTATCAGATTCTAGCTTCTGTATCACATGATGGTGGTAGCCTATCAGATTCTAGCTTCTGTATTACATGATGGTGGTAGCCTATCAGATTCTAGCTTCTCTATCACATGATGGTGGTAGCCTATCAGATTCTAGCTTCTGTATCACATGATGGTGGTAGCCTATCAGATTCTAGCTTCTGTATCACATGATGGAGGTAGCCTATCAGATTCTAGCTTCTGTGTCACATGATGGTGGTAGCCTATCAGATTCTAGCTTCTGTATCACATGATGGAGGTAGCCTATCAGATTCTAGCTTCTGCATCACATGATGGTGGTAGCCTATCAGATTCTAGCTTCTTTATCTTTCAGGTTATTAAACATTATGTTTTGGTAATTTATAACGTTACGATTACATTTTGAATTTGAACATTTTTCACTGAATAAATTTGAATAATCTTAACCTGTGCTTAAAAAAGTATTAGTATCGATATCTGTATTGATGAAAATGTACCATAAACTACTTGTATCGTATCAACAGGAAAGACTTTGGTATCGCCCATCCCTAGTTTCTGTTGCAGGTGAACCCTGCCAGTCTCCGGTACCTGTTTCACCAGTTAGTGGTGGTGGTGTGCAATCACAGGCCTCATGGCCCCCCACGTTCCGCCAATCACATGTAGCTGCGGTCAGGACGACTTTCTGAGGATCAAACAGCTTCCATCCACAGTGACGTAGAGGGAAGCAGCTGTTACTGCTGGCTGCTTGTAAATGACAGCCGCAGTCACACCAGCTCCGTTTATCACTGAGAGGCAAACTTATGATTGAATATGAAAATCTAAGCATGGCTTCATGACTGACTGTTTGGACAGAAAACAGGCCTTCACCACCATGAACCAGGTTTTTCTGGCGTCTGCTTCACACAGAAAGCTTCCTGAACGCGGCAGAAATGCTTTGTTTCATGTGGAGACAAAACGAGACGGAAGGATTCAGCTTTCCTTCGCCTAAGTTGACTCACGTGGGAACAACGCTTGCTTTTGTGTGTCCTGGCAGCTTCCTGTTCCAGCAGCCGTGCTGGCGCTGATGCACCAGCAGAGACTGCTGCCCTGCTCCAGCACCAGCCCCCGCCTGCTGGACGCCGAGGCCCGGTCCAGTTCCAGCCCTGGGGAGGGAGGTCCAGGTAAGACGTGTATAGCTGTTCCCATACGATACCAGGATCACACATCAGGGTTCCCACGCGTCCTGGAAAACACATGGAAAATGAGAAAAAGAGTAAAATGTCCTGGAAAAGCTTGAGTTGTCCTGAAAATTATTTTTCCTCCCTCTCGTCACTGCTTCGTCTTTGCTTCATCACCACTTCGTCTTTGCTTCATCGCTGCTTCATCACTGCTTCGTCTTTGCTTCATCACCACTTCGTCTTTGCTTCATCGCTGCTTCATTGCTGCTTCGTCAGTGCTTCATTTTTGCTTCGTTGCCACTTCGTCTTTGCTTTGTCTTTGCTTTGTCTTTGCTTCATCGTTGCTTTGTCTTTGCTTTGTCTTTGCTATGTCACCACTTCGTCTTTGCTTCATTGCTGCTTCATTTTTGCTTCGTTGCCACTTCGTCTTTGCTTTGTCTTTGCTTAGTCTTTGCTTCATCGTTGCTTCATCACCACTTCGTCTTTGCTTCATTGCTGCTTCGTCTTTGCTTTGTCTTTGCTTTGTCACCACTTCGTCTTTGCTTCATTTTTGGTATGGCTGGGTTTCCATAACATTTCTCAGAAAAATAAAAACAATATTTCTTGAATTTTGAAAATGTACACCAGCGATATGCAGGTGTTTCCACTGAATGGTGTAAGTCCTAATTCTGGTAAAATCCTGTCCCGCGAGACTCCACTTTGAGGAGGATGAAGATATAAACATGTTTCAGAGCTGCTGCTCCTCATCAAGACATGAGCGGATAATCAGCGGATAATGATTCGGAGGTAAAGTCCGCATGTACGGAGCTTTTGATCACATCAGCAGGAAAAACACTTGTGGTGACTTCCAAGGCAGACACCCGAAACGTAACACGAATTAAAAACTCCTCAGGATCAACTTCTGGAGTGTGGATGTCACTTCTTGATCTTGCATTCCACTTTTATCCGCACCAGTTCCTGACTGATGTAGTGATGCCGTTGGTCACGCATTATTAAATCCTGGTGACATATAATGAACATGTGGGAACGAGGTAACCGAGTTGTGCTGTTTACACGTGTGGAAACAACATAAACAGCTCGTGACCAGTCGTTAATACATGAACAACTTAATGGATAAGTTTCTCTTTTTTTCAACCTGGACCTTATTTCTAGGAGTAAAGTTTCTGCATCACTTTGAGTCCTTCGGAAGAGATTATGCTGAGTCACTCTTTAGTAAATGTCCAGTATCATGGCGGCGACGGGGCAGCCTCTATATCAGACATTATCTGCAGTAAAACTCCTTCATTTCATCAATGCATTCAGTAGAATGAATGAATGAATGAGTACTATTGTCCTGTGAGTTCAGAGTTTCTCTAATTGTGTTTTTGTTGTTGTCTGGTAGCAGCTGATCGTCTCAGCTGTACTATGGAAGCGCATCGTGAACGTGCGGCCCCGAAAAGTGTGTAGAACCCTGATAACTAACGGAAAGATAAATCTGGAATCATGGGACAGTAGTACTCATTCGTTCGTTCATTCTACTTAAAGTATTGGTGGAAATTAAGGAGTTTTGCTGCAGATAATGTCTTATATAGTGGCTGCCCCACATCTCCCATTTTACAGGACGTACGCCGACGCCAACGTAATATCTGCTGAAGGACTCAAAGTGTTCTTCATCTTCATGCCGTCCAAAATTTACTCAGTTTGCTGAGTTACAGCAATTTGGGACTTTTTTTGACTGGTAAAACTTCCCCCATCACTCCGATTTCAAAGTTGATGCTTGTAAATGATCATAAACATAATCAGGAAAGAATAACTGGATTTCGCCCCCTATATCATGTCTGATGACGTGTAAATGTGGAAAAAGTGTTTCCATTACACTTCTGTGAAAAACTGCTGTATTGAAATGTCTGAAAACTCCCCTCATGAGCGCGTAAAAACGTTCTTGCGATATTTGAGAGTTTTTTCTTCATGTAGGTGTTTCCATTAGTGGTTTTTAATTGCGATATTTAGGTTTTGCGAAATTCCAGGTGTAATGGAAACCCAACTGTCACACATCCTTCACAAGACCTTTTAAGCCCTGAAGTGATCAGTTCATGCTTGCAAAATCATAGTCTCTCAAACACATGTACACCCAATACACACGTAAACACACGCACATGTGCACACACTAATAAGCAGCAACAACATAGCTGCAGAAATAGCAGAATTTTCTGCCTCTGCCAGCGATGGTAAAACAGCTGAATCTGAAGGAATCCTGTAAAGAAGTCAGATATGACCGTTTCTCTTTCAGATGAAATGCTGACATCAAAGAAATCATTGTTTTAAACTATTATAACCGTTAATTAAAAACTGTTGCTTTCAGTGGAAGTCAATGGGACACGTTAGGCCACGAGCGTTTGTATCTGATGCTACTAAATACAAATGGAATCAGATACATTTATTTGTTAATGTCTTACATATCTGAGGCTACCGACCACCAGCGCTCCATCCCACTACTGTTTGCTATATGACAAATAATTAAGATTTGTGTTTTATGTCATGAATGATGTGGTCATTCAAATATTCAAGCCAGCATTTAAAGGGTTAAAATTCTTAAAAATATATATTGAATGTTTGGTAGTTTAGAGTTGGACTTAAGTTGTTTAGATGATTTATGTTAAAAAAGTTGAAAAAAAATGAATGTATGAGAATTTTACCATAGTTTTTTTGTGCACGGACATTTTTGTCCACGAGGATCAAAAAGACGTGTGAGGGGAAAAGACGCTGGATTTCAAAAATTTGTCTGAAAAGAAAAGTAAAAATTCATGGCCCTGCAGCAACACAGCTGAAATGATCACCAAGTTTAAATAAAAAAGACCAACATGGACAGAAGTGTTGTGAGGAAGGCGTGAGGGTTAAATCTGTGAAATACGGTACGTTAATGTTCCGAGTTTCTGTTGCCACGGTTACCAACCAGGCTGAGCCAGGGCCCTGATTCAGAACAATCAGGGCATTTAACCAGAACACCTTTTTTAGGTGTCCAGTACCACTTTTTAACGGACACCCTGCAGCCAATCAGAATGGAGTATTCTGCAGAGCGTGGTATAATAACCGGAGCCAGCCTTTCCACGACGACGATCACGTCACACTCTGCAGTGTGATATCGTTTATGACTCGGTGGTATCGGTACTCGGTATCGGCTGATTCCCACAGCACAAGTATCTGAGTGGGTATCCGAAGGGAAAAAGGGTATCGGGACATCTGTGGTGTGTTCACGTGCTCGTCATAGAGCGGGAGTCTGCAACCGGCTCTCAATAACAATGACTAAAAATGATTAAGAGCCCAGTAATATTTACATGATAACAAATGTAGGTTTTAGCTGTTTTTTGTGGAATAATTGTACTTTTTTTACAAGTAAAAGTACCAGTAATTTTGTTTCTCATCTCATTAGCTTGGAAATTATGGAGGAGAGGAAAATGGAGCTATCCTTTTTTTTGCAAAGGTGTTATGTTTTTGTTTTGTTTTCCAAAACCTAAAAGTCAAAATAAAACTCTGGTTCTTTAAAACAAATTTCATAAAGTTAGTATTTATCAAAAATGATAAGTTGTCTTTTTTTAAAAAAGGTCCTGAAATATCTGCGGCTCTGGCCGACTTTTATTTAGCTGGTTGAGGCAAAAATGGCTCTTTGGACTGTAAAGGCTGCAGAGCCCCGTCACAGAGGAAAACAGGACCTGACTGACATTTGGAGGTAAAAAGAGATTCTTGAAGAGGTGAAATTAAAAATAGATGGCACTGTGGTTGAAAGAGTTTTCAATGTTAAATTTCTAGGAGTTGTAATTGACTCCAAATTAATCTGGAAGCAACACATACATTACATTAAGGCAAAGATATCAAAAACACTTGGTATCCTGTATGAAACAAAAGATTTTTTGAGTTATTAAGCATTGTCTATAATTTATTGCTCTTAATGATATCATTTTCTTACAGAAACATGCTGGACGCCTGATAAATAATGCCGGATATTATGACCATACGCAGCCATTATTTAGTAAATCAAATCTTATGAAATTTAAAGATACAGTTTACTACAGAACAATCCAAATTATGTTTAAAGATAAATATAATACTCTTCCTGAAAGTGTCCAAATATATTTTAAGCTTCAGCAAACTAAATGTAATATAAGAGATGATTGTACATTTACCGTGCCAACATCCAAAAGAGGGGTGAAAGTAGATGTGTGTCTATTTGGGAATAATCTCAGCAAGGAGATGAAAAAAAATCGTAATAATTTGCTTATATTTAAAAAGATTTCACAGAGATATGTAGCTGAATAAAAACATCCTTTTTTTCTTTCCTATCACACACTGCAGCTGTGGACATTTCTGTTTGTCCTGAATGTAAAATGTAAGGTCATTCTTTTAGAAAATGCAAACGTGGATGTTCATTCATGCTTACAAGCTTCTGCCTGTTTTACGCCCTTTAATCGCTTCATTAATGAAAAACGCTTCTGTGACTGAAAGAATGAACTGAACTGACGGTCTCTGTCTCTGCAGGACACGGGAACGTCCTCTCCTGCTGTAATCCCTCCCAGCTCCGAGGTCGCTCCGCTACCTTCTTCCTCCTGCACGTGCTGGGGGGCGCCATCGTCTTCATCACTGATGGAATCATAGTGAGCTTTTCTGCTTCTTCTGCTTACGTCTCACTGAGAGGAACCACAGTTTTAGCTTTCAGAGGGCTCATGTCGTTGCCATCCTACCGCTCCCTGCATCCGTTCTGATTGGTGATCGTTGGGTTTCTGGTCTGCAGGGCTCCTACG
The DNA here is from genome assembly GCA_023101725.1 of Atherinomorus stipes. NCBI lineage: Eukaryota > Metazoa > Chordata > Actinopteri > Atheriniformes > Atherinidae > Atherinomorus > Atherinomorus stipes. The sequence goes on from JALJCO010002721.1 coordinate 179,938, forward strand.
CTGGCTTTGTGTACACCTATGCCGTGTCCCCTCCCCTGCTCATGGGCCATAAGGCAGCCGGATGTCTGGACAGTGTGTTTTGGGCTTCGATCACCGCGGGAAGAGTGGCTTTCATCTGCATCTCCTACAGATACTCAGTAGCTCTGCTGCTCACCGTTAGTCTGGTACGACTGCACGCTTGAAGGGCAAACAGAAGCTGCTGCAGCGGATACTTACTTACTTACTTACTTACTTACTTACTTACTTACTTAAGAATAAGTTAACTGACGTAGTATCTTTATGTCTCCTGAGATGCATCATGAATGAATTTAAACTGTCGCAGCAGCTCATCGTATGGTGACTTCTGATTGGTTATGCTGCTCTGCAAGTCACTATAAATCAGTCCAAAGTGCAATTAAATGAAGAATACTTCATTAATCCAACATGGAAAAAAAAATGTATATATATATATATATAACGATAATAAAAGATCCCTGGGGTCACATGAGGTTACAGTGTCATGACTACACCGTCTGCATGTGATCAGCTCGGCGGAGCCTTCAGGGTCTGATGTGGGGGTGTTTTTCTGTCAGGTGGGGGTCATCCTGGTCCAGTGCCTGTTGCTGATCTTCTACACCAGCTGTGTGTTCCTCTTCATCGGCACCTGTTTGCTGGGCCTCTGCATCAGCAGCGTGTTTCCCTTCATGCTGGCCTTCACCGAGGACATGTTCAACTACAGAGGTAAAAGTAACACACCTGCGACTCAACGAAGACCTCTGACGCTCACCTTCATTAATGCAGAAAATTATCTATTTAAAACCTAAAAACTGGCAAAACATAAACAACACAGCACTGCCTTCCTTTAAGCCGGGCTCATCAGCCCTTAATGGAAGGAGGTGCTTACAGTAAAATAAGAGTAAAAAACAATCACATATAAGGTCTTTCATCTTGTCCCCAACTCTCTCATCTCATCCCCAACTCTCTCATCTCTCCCCAACTCTCATCTCATCCCCAACACTCTCATCTCGTCCCCAACACTCTCATCTCGTCCCCAACACTCTCATCTCGTCCCCAACTCTCTCATCTCATCCCCAACTCTCTCATCTCATCCCCAACTCTCTCATCTCATTCCCAACACACTCATCTCGTCCCCAACTCTCTCATCTCATCCCCAACTCTCTCATCTCATCCCCAACACACTCATCTCATCCCCAACTCACTCATCTCGTCCCCAACACTCTCATCCCCAAAACTCTCATCTCGTCCCAAACACTCTCATCTTGTCCCCAACACTCTCATCTCATCCCCAACACACTCATCTCGTCCCCAACACTCTCATCTCGTTCCCAACTCTCTCATCTCATCCCCAACTCTCTCATCTCTTCCCCAACACACTCATCTCATCCCCAACACTCTCATCTCGTCCCCAACACTCTCATCTCATCCCCAACACACTCATCTCATCCCCAACTCTCTCATCTCATTCCCAACACACTCATCTCGTCCCCAACTCTCTCATCTCATCCCCAACTCTCTCATCTCATCCCCAACTCTCTCATCTCATCCCCAACACACTCATCTCGTCCCCAACACTCTCATCTCGTTCCCAACTCTCTCATCTCATCCCCAACTCTCTCATCTCATCCCCAACACACTCATCTCATCCCCAACACTCTCATCTCGTCCCCAACTCTCTCATCTCATCCCCAACACACTCATCTCATCCCCAACTCACTCATCTCGTCCCCAACACTCTCATCCCCAAAACTCTCATCTCGTCCCAAACACTCTCATCTTGTCCCCAACACTCTCATCTCATCCCCAACACACTCATCTCGTCCCCAACACTCTCATCTCGTTCCCAACTCTCTCATCTCATCCCCAACTCTCTCATCTCTTCCCCAACACACTCATCTCATCCCCAACACTCTCATCTCGTCCCCAACACTCTCATCTCATCCCCAACACACTCATCTCATCCCCAACTCACTCATCTCGTCCCCAACACTCTCATCCCCAAAACTCTCATCTCGTCCCCAACACTCTCATATTGTCCCCAACACTCTCATCTCGTCCCCAACTCTCTCATCTCGTCCCCAACACTCTCATCTCGTCCCCAACACTCTCATCTCGTCCCCAACACTCTCATCTCATCCCCAACACACTCATCTCATCCCCAACTCTCTCATCTCATTCCCAACACACTCATCTCGTCCCCAACTCTCTCATCTCATCCCCAACTCTCTCATCTCATCCCCAACTCTCTCATCTCATCCCCAACACACTCATCTCGTCCCCAACACTCTCATCTCGTTCCCAACTCTCTCATCTCATCCCCAACTCTCTCATCTCATCCCCAACACACTCATCTCATCCCCAACACTCTCATCTCGTCCCCAACTCTCTCATCTCATCCCCAACACACTCATCTCATCCCCAACTCACTCATCTCGTCCCCAACACTCTCATCCCCAAAACTCTCATCTCGTCCCAAACACTCTCATCTTGTCCCCAACACTCTCATCTCATCCCCAACACACTCATCTCGTCCCCAACACTCTCATCTCGTTCCCAACTCTCTCATCTCATCCCCAACTCTCTCATCTCTTCCCCAACACACTCATCTCATCCCCAACACTCTCATCTCGTCCCCAACACTCTCATCTCATCCCCAACACACTCATCTCATCCCCAACTCACTCATCTCGTCCCCAACACTCTCATCCCCAAAACTCTCATCTCGTCCCCAACACTCTCATCTTGTCCCCAACACTCTCATCTCGTCCCCAACACTCTCATCTCGTCCCCAACTCTCTCATCTCGTCCCCAACACTCTCATCTCGTCCCCAACACTCTCATCTCTTCCCCAACACTCTCATCTAGTCCCCAACACTTTCATCTCGTCCCCAACACTTTCATCTCGTCCCCAACACTCTCATCTCGTCCCCAACACTCTCATCTCGTCCCCAACTCTCTCATCTCGTCCCCAACACTCTCATCTCGTCCCCAACACTCTCATCTCGTCCCCAACACTCTCATCTCGTCCCCAACACTCTCATCTTGTCCCCAACACTCTCATCTCATCACCAACACTCTCATCTCATCACCAACTCTTTCATCTCGTCCCCAACACTCTCATCTAGTCCCCAACACTCTCTTCTCATCCCCAACTCTCTCATCTCATCCCCAACACACTCATCTCGTCCCCAACACTCTCATCTCATCCCCAACACTCTCATCTCATCACCAACTCTTTCATCTCATCCCCAACACTCTCATCTCATCACCAACTCTTTCATCTCATCCCCAACACTCTCATCTAGTCCCCAACACTCTCATCTAGTCCCCAACACTCTCTTCTCATCCCCAACTCTCTCATCTCGTCCCCAACACTCTCATCTCGTCCCCAACACTCTCATCTCGTCCCCAACACTCTCATCTCATCCCCAACACTCTCATCTCATCACCAACTCTTTCATCTCATCCCCAACACTCTCATCTAGTCCCCAACACTCTCTCTTCTCATCCCCAACTCTCTCATCTCGTCCCCAACACTCTCATCTCGTCCCCAACACTCTCATCTCGTCCCCAACTCTCTCATCTCGTCCCCAACACTCTCATCTCGTCCCCAACACTCTCATCTCGTCCCCAACACTCTCATCTCATCCCCAACTCTCTCATCTCATTCCCAACACACTCATCTCGTCCCCAACACTCTCATCTCGTCCCCAACTCTCTCATCTCATCCCCAACTCTCTCATCTCATCCCCAACACACTCATCTCGTCCCCAACACTCTCATCTCGTTCCCAACTCTCTCATCTCATCCCCAACTCTCTCATCTCATCCCCAACACACTCATCTCATCCCCAACACTCTCATCTCGTCCCCAACTCTCTCATCTCATCCCCAACACACTCATCTCATCCCCAACTCACTCATCTCGTCCCCAACACTCTCATCCCCAAAACTCTCATCTCGTCCCCAACACTCTCATCTTGTCCCCAACACTCTCATCTCGTCCCCAACACTTTCATCTCGTCCCCAACTCTCTCATCTCGTCCCCAACACTCTCATCTCTTCCCCATCACTCTCATCTCGTCCCCAACACTCTCATCTCTTCCCCAACACTCTCATCTCGTCCCCAACACTTTCATCTCGTCCCCAACACTCTCATCTCGTCCCCAACACTCTCATCTCGTCCCCAACTCTCTCATCTCGTCCCCAACACTCTCATCTCGTCCCCAACACTCTCGTCCCCAACACTCTCATCTCATCACCAACACTCTCATCTCATCACCAACTCTTTCATCTCGTCCCCAACACTCTCATCCCCAAAACTCTCATCTCGTCCCCAACACTCTCATATTGTCCCCAACACTCTCATCTCGTCCCCAACTCTCTCATCTCGTCCCCAACACTCTCATCTCGTCCCCAACACTCTCATCTCGTCCCCAACACTCTCATCTCATCCCCAACACACTCATCTCATCCCCAACACACTCATCTCATCCCCAACACTCTCATCTAGTCCCCAACACTCTCATCTAGTCCCCAACACTCTCTTCTCATCCCCAACTCTCTCATCTCGTCCCCAACACTCTCATCTCGTCCCCAACACTCTCATCTCGTCCCCAACACTCTCATCTCATCCCCAACACTCTCATCTCATCACCAACTCTTTCATCTCATCCCCAACACTCTCATCTAGTCCCCAACACTCTCTTCTCATCCCCAACTCTCTCATCTCGTCCCCAACACTCTCATCTCGTCCCCAACACTCTCATCTCGTCCCCAACTCTCTCATCTCGTCCCCAACACTCTCATCTCGTCCCCAACACTCTCATCTCGTCCCCAACACTCTCATCTCATCCCCAACTCTCTCATCTCATTCCCAACACACTCATCTCGTCCCCAACACTCTCATCTCGTCCCCAACTCTCTCATCTCATCCCCAACTCTCTCATCTCATCCCCAACACACTCATCTCGTCCCCAACACTCTCATCTCGTTCCCAACTCTCTCATCTCATCCCCAACTCTCTCATCTCATCCCCAACACACTCATCTCATCCCCAACACTCTCATCTCGTCCCCAACTCTCTCATCTCATCCCCAACACACTCATCTCATCCCCAACTCACTCATCTCGTCCCCAACACTCTCATCCCCAAAACTCTCATCTCGTCCCCAACACTCTCATCTTGTCCCCAACACTCTCATCTCGTCCCCAACACTTTCATCTCGTCCCCAACTCTCTCATCTCGTCCCCAACACTCTCATCTCTTCCCCATCACTCTCATCTCGTCCCCAACACTCTCATCTCTTCCCCAACACTCTCATCTCGTCCCCAACACTTTCATCTCGTCCCCAACACTCTCATCTCGTCCCCAACACTCTCATCTCGTCCCCAACTCTCTCATCTCGTCCCCAACACTCTCATCTCGTCCCCAACACTCTCGTCCCCAACACTCTCATCTCATCACCAACACTCTCATCTCATCACCAACTCTTTCATCTCGTCCCCAACACTCTCATCCCCAAAACTCTCATCTCGTCCCCAACACTCTCATATTGTCCCCAACACTCTCATCTCGTCCCCAACTCTCTCATCTCGTCCCCAACACTCTCATCTCGTCCCCAACACTCTCATCTCGTCCCCAACACTCTCATCTCATCCCCAACACACTCATCTCATCCCCAACTCTCTCATCTCATTCCCAACACACTCATCTCGTCCCCAACTCTCTCATCTCATCCCCAACTCTCTCATCTCATCCCCAACTCTCTCATCTCATCCCCAACACACTCATCTCGTCCCCAACACTCTCATCTCGTTCCCAACTCTCTCATCTCATCCCCAACTCTCTCATCTCATCCCCAACACACTCATCTCATCCCCAACACTCTCATCTCGTCCCCAACTCTCTCATCTCATCCCCAACACACTCATCTCATCCCCAACTCACTCATCTCGTCCCCAACACTCTCATCCCCAAAACTCTCATCTCGTCCCAAACACTCTCATCTTGTCCCCAACACTCTCATCTCATCCCCAACACACTCATCTCGTCCCCAACACTCTCATCTCGTTCCCAACTCTCTCATCTCATCCCCAACTCTCTCATCTCTTCCCCAACACACTCATCTCATCCCCAACACTCTCATCTCGTCCCCAACACTCTCATCTCATCCCCAACACACTCATCTCATCCCCAACTCACTCATCTCGTCCCCAACACTCTCATCCCCAAAACTCTCATCTCGTCCCCAACACTCTCATCTTGTCCCCAACACTCTCATCTCGTCCCCAACACTCTCATCTCGTCCCCAACTCTCTCATCTCGTCCCCAACACTCTCATCTCGTCCCCAACACTCTCATCTCTTCCCCAACACTCTCATCTAGTCCCCAACACTTTCATCTCGTCCCCAACACTTTCATCTCGTCCCCAACACTCTCATCTCGTCCCCAACACTCTCATCTCGTCCCCAACTCTCTCATCTCGTCCCCAACACTCTCATCTCGTCCCCAACACTCTCATCTCGTCCCCAACACTCTCATCTCGTCCCCAACATCTCTCTCGTCCCCAACACTCTCATCTCGTCCCCAACACTCTCATCTCATCACCAACACTCTCATCTCATCACCAACTCTTTCATCTCGTCCCCAACACTCTCATCTAGTCCCCAACACTCTCTTCTCATCCCCAACTCTCTCATCTCATCCCCAACACACTCATCTCGTCCCCAACACTCTCATCTCATCCCCAACACTCTCATCTCATCACCAACTCTTTCATCTCATCCCCAACACTCTCATCTCATCACCAACTCTTTCATCTCATCCCCAACACTCTCATCTAGTCCCCAACACTCTCATCTAGTCCCCAACACTCTCTTCTCATCCCCAACTCTCTCATCTCGTCCCCAACACTCTCATCTCGTCCCCAACACTCTCATCTCGTCCCCAACACTCTCATCTCATCCCCAACACTCTCATCTCATCACCAACTCTTTCATCTCATCCCCAACACTCTCATCTAGTCCCCAACACTCTCTTCTCATCCCCAACTCTCTCATCTCGTCCCCAACACTCTCATCTCGTCCCCAACACTCTCATCTCGTCCCCAACTCTCTCATCTCGTCCCCAACACTCTCATCTCGTCCCCAACACTCTCATCTCGTCCCCAACACTCTCATCTCATCCCCAACTCTCTCATCTCATTCCCAACACACTCATCTCGTCCCCAACACTCTCATCTCGTCCCCAACTCTCTCATCTCATCCCCAACTCTCTCATCTCATCCCCAACACACTCATCTCGTCCCCAACACTCTCATCTCGTTCCCAACTCTCTCATCTCATCCCCAACTCTCTCATCTCATCCCCAACACACTCATCTCATCCCCAACACTCTCATCTCGTCCCCAACTCTCTCATCTCATCCCCAACACACTCATCTCATCCCCAACTCACTCATCTCGTCCCCAACACTCTCATCCCCAAAACTCTCATCTCGTCCCCAACACTCTCATCTTGTCCCCAACACTCTCATCTCGTCCCCAACACTTTCATCTCGTCCCCAACTCTCTCATCTCGTCCCCAACACTCTCATCTCTTCCCCATCACTCTCATCTCGTCCCCAACACTCTCATCTCTTCCCCAACACTCTCATCTCGTCCCCAACACTTTCATCTCGTCCCCAACACTCTCATCTCGTCCCCAACACTCTCATCTCGTCCCCAACTCTCTCATCTCGTCCCCAACACTCTCATCTCGTCCCCAACACTCTCGTCCCCAACACTCTCATCTCATCACCAACACTCTCATCTCATCACCAACTCTTTCATCTCGTCCCCAACACTCTCATCTCGTCCCCAACACTCTCATCTCATCCCCAACACTCTCATCTCATCACCAACTCTTTCATCTCATCCCCAACACTCTCATCTAGTCCCCAACACTGTCATTTCGTCCCCAATACTTTCATCTCATCCCCAAACAATCTCACCACGTCCCCAATGCTTTCACCGCATCTTAAGGGTTTTCAGGTCAGAAAGTTATGTAGTGTCTCTTTAAAATATTTATTTTTAATGGAAGTCAATGTAACACGTTTGGCCATGAAAGTCCCCAGAGGAAGTATCCGATGCTACACCACATATCAACACCATCAAATCAGATTTGTTGATGATCTATTTGTTTTATAGAAAACAATTTGTGTTTTGTCATCAAAGCAAATCAGTAAAGTTTCATACAACCGTCCCTTCCACATTCGGAAGTGACTGTTCATGTGACTGACAAGATTGTAGGTGTTGGGATTTATAGCAGCCAACCAAATTTACCACAAAATGAAGTCTCGGTGATTGATGGGTGTCCAGGAATCACTGGCCATAAATTTCCCACAGAGAGAATATTGGCAGAAAAAGCCAAAGGCAGCAAAACGTCTAATAACTCACAAGTTTAACCCTCATAGTTCCCCAAGCTTTCTGGGGTAGTGAGTGACCTTTTATATTACTTTTTTTCTACTAATGCAAACAGCATAAACTTGGTCCAGGTGTGTATTCTGGTCTGACTCATGATATTCTAGAAGATGGGGTGTGTAACTCTTTCTCTAAGGTCTCTAACTAAAATCCTCCTCATTTCCTCCTTAGAGCCAATCCGTGCCACATTGACTTGCATTGAAAAGGACCTTTTTTAGAATCAAATGTTATTCCAGAATAAATGTTTAGGAGAACATTTTTCTCCTCACAGACTTGCTCTACACTTCAATGATGTAGTTTGAACTGTTTTCCATGACATCAGACCATTTACTCAGAAGGAGCCCCGCTTTTTATCTTAGTGATGAAACCAGAGACTTCAATGTTATTTCAGCCAATCAGAGTCCTTCAACATTCCAAAATGCTGAACATCCAATGAAGTAAACAATCTTTTTTCTTCTTTCTGGTTATTTGAGTGTGAAAGGGTCTCACATTTGTCATTTTGGTGTTTGTCTGTTTTTCAAGCATTGTGATCAGTCAGATCACATGCTAATTATTTAGCTCAGTCTTTTGCAGTAATGTTTTTTTTGTAATGCTGCCATTCCAGTTCAAACTAGAATTTTTCCCACATTTTTTGCATTTTATCTTGAAGACTTCCCATTGTTCTTTTTTAATTGTGGTTGCTATAATCTATACTTAGGTCTGCTCTGCATACCTAATAATGGCCTGCCACTTACAGGCTATTTTTACTTATTTGAACCCACTTTTCAGTTTTAGGCAGTGGGAACATTGTGTGTACAAACTGGAACTTAAAGGGTTAAAATTTTTAAACTCATTGACTTTTTGCTATTGATGGTTAGACCAGAAGTCTGTGATGACAGCCATGAAAGATAATGGCAACTTTTCATTTTTAGATAATATTTACAGGCCGTTAACGGACATTGGCCAGAATGTGGCCTTTAGAAGCTGAACGTAAGTTTTTCTTAGGGAGGTATGAGGGTTAAACTGACATTTAAAGGGTTAGCATCCTAGAACTGATTTAATATTTGGTCATTATGAGCAGATCTGAAGTTGTTTAAGTAATTTATGTAAAAACTAGATTTCTGATGATTTTACGAGTTTTGAGCATGGGCAGTTCTGGTCATTGGCTGGTATAATGGAGGAGGAGGCCAGAGTTAACTGATTTCTGATTTCTGTGTTAAAGGTTGTGCTACAACAGTCCTGGTGACGAGTGCCAGCACAGGAGAGATGCTGCTGCAGCTGCTCGTTGGATCAGTAAGGACTCCTGATCCTCATTAGTCTGCTGCCGTTGTAATTTCTTACTTTCTCAGGAGAAATGCCTAAATCAGTTTTGTTACCGTAAAACATTAAGTTCATCTGTTACAAGGCGTTTAACAGCTTTAAGACTTCCAGGATACAGATGTGATAAACTAACCTGCAGCCAGCTGACGGCTGTGAGGTGACATAATGACTCTGCTTGTTTCTTCTGCAGGTGATCCACAGTCAGGGAAGTTACTCCTTCCTGCTGTGCTCCACGATAACATCCTTCATCAGCTTCTGTCTGTTCCTGCTGCTGCTCTACGTCCACCGTTCACACACAGGTAAACACACCTGCAGACTGGGGCTGTGACAAATTCTCCATGCTGAAATATCGCAGTATTACAGTACAAGCTGAAAGTTTGAACGCCTTCCTATTAAAGACTGACAACTTCAGCTGCCAGTGAAATAAGTTCAAACTGAGAAAAATAATAATAAATAAAATTTCTATGAAAATCATGACATCGATTTTGAATTGTGGTTCAACAGAAAGATTAAAAACAATAAATAAAACACATAAACAAGCATGATGGGGCTCCGAAGTTGAGCAACACTTTGAGACAATCACTGCAATCAGGTGTTTTCTGTAACGTCCAATCAGATGTCTGCACCTGTGACAGGTATGTTGGTCCATGTTCATGAGCAAGGTGCTCTAACTTGTCTAGGAGTGTTCGTTAGTTTTTAAAAAAAATCATTATTCATTTAAACGATGATTCAAAAGCAATGCTTTGTTTCACTAAATTATAATTTTGTAAATTTTTATTTATCAGTACTTTCTTGTTATTTGAATTATTTTGTGAATTTAGCCTTTTCTTTAATGGGAACGTGCCGAATCTTTGGGTCCACACTACATCTGTACAACTTTTATTTATAGCTGCATAATAAATTTCTCTAAAGTGCCTACAATATCACAATATATTGCAGTGTCACAATATTGTATCGTATCATGATCCATGTATCGTGATACATATATCATATCGTAAAATCTTTGCCAACACCCCCCCCCCCCCCCCTTACCACCATCCACCTCATCAGGACCACCAGGGGTCAAGTCCAGAAAGCAGCTCCTGTTTCTGGTTCCAGATCAGCGGAGTTGGTGGAAGCAACTCGTGATGAGGTGGAACGGGAGATTCTCATCGTGATGAGGTGGAACGGGAGATTCTCATCGTGATGAGGTGGAACGAGAGATTCTCATCGTGATGAGGTGGAACGGGAGATTCTCATCATGATGAGGTGGAACGGGAGATTCTCATCGTGATGAGGTGGAACGGGAGATTCTCATCGTGATGAGGTGGAACGGGAGATTCTCATCGTGATGAGGTGGAACGGGAGATTCTCATCGTGATGAGGTGGAACGGGAGATTCTCATCGTGATGAGGTGGAACGGGAGATTCTCATCACGATGAGGTGGAACGGGAGATTCTCATCACGATGAGGTGGAACGGGAGATTCTCATCACGATGAGGTGGAACGGGAGATTCTCATCATGATGTGGTGGAACGGGAGATTCTAATCACGATGAGGTGGAACGGGAGATTCTCATCATGATAAGATGGAACGGGAGATTCTCATCATGATAAGGTGGAACGGGAGATTCTCATCATGATGAGGTGGAACCTGAGATTCTCACCATGATGATATGGAACGGGAGATTCTCATTGTGATGAGGTGGAACGGGAGATTCTCATTGTGATGAGGTGGAACGGGAGATTCTCATCGTGATGAGGTGGAACGGGAGATTCTCATCGTGATGAGGTTGAACGGGAGATTCTCATCATGATGAGGTGGAACGGAAGATTCTCATCATGATGAGGTTGAACGGGAGATTCTCATCGTGATGAGGTGAAACGGGAGATTCTCATCGTGATGGTGGAACGGGAGATTCTCATCACGATGAGGTGCAACGGGAGATTCTCATCACGATGAGGTGGAATGGGAGATTCTCATCGCGATGAGGTGGAACGGGAGATTCTCATTGTGATGCGGTGAGACGGGAGATTCTCATCACGATGAGGTGGAACGGGAGATTCTCATCATGATGCGGTGAAACGGGAGATTCTCATTGTGATGCGGTGAAACGGGAGATTCTCATAATGATGAGGTGGAACGGGAGATTCTCATCATGACGAGGTGGAACGGGAGATTCTCATCGTGATGAGGTGGAACGAGTGATTCTAATCTTGATGAGGTGGAACATGAGATTCTTATTGTGATGTGGTGAAACGGGAGATTCTCACCATGATGTGGTGGAACGGGAGATTCTCATCATGATGAGGTGGAACGGGTGATTCTAATCGTGATGAGGTGGAACGGGAGATTCTCATCATGATGAGGTGCAACGGGAGATTCTCATCATGATGAAGTGGAACGGGAGATTCTCATCGTGATGAGGTGGAACGGGAGATTCTCATCATGATGAGGTGGAACGGGAGATTCTCATCATGATGAGGTGGAACGGGAGATTCTCATCGTGATGTAGTAGAACGGAAGACGAATCGTGAATCTGCAGCAACTGTGAAGCTATCATGACAATGTGGAACAAAATCTCTGAGGAATGTTTCTAACACTGTTGGTTTTCTATTAGCTTCTAGACGGCGGCTGATTTCCTTCATGCCAACGTAACAGCAAGGCTTCGCTCTTTTAGCAGTTTTCCGTAAAAGTCCTGTGGAACAGAAGTTGTCGCATAAGCGCTGCGGATTGTGATGTGTTGCATTTGTGTGTTTAAGAAAGTACATTTGTCTTTCAGGTTCTTCTGAATGTCTGGACATGAAAGAGAAGTCAAAGAGTGGAGTTTCCTGATCTTCAGAGACTAGAAGACAGCAGTTGGAGATGAACCCTTAACCTACAGATAGGACTGAACGTTTGGTTCAGCGGCGTCTTCTTCCCGTCTCCACCACCGACTGCTGCCTTCCTTCCCATAAATCTGACCCGGATCATCTTTATGCTCCTGCAGTGGTTATTAATGAACATTAGAGGGACAAACCAAGACATGCTCATTTATTTATAAGGTTCTTCTTTTATTATTGGTCTCACTTCACCTGTTCTCACACATGAGAATGCCACTCAAGACAAAGCAGCTTGTAAACATTTGAAGAAGCATCAAAAAACTGGACAAAAACAAAAGCGAGAACAGAGGAGTTTCTTTTAAAACAAGATTTTTACATTTTGAGAAGTGAAGCGGGACATTGTGGAAGGCCATTCCCACCACCGGGAATGAAACTGCCCACAAAGATGTCAAGTTTAAGACGATTTTCAGAGACTTGGATGAGTCGGCTTGGCAAACAAATGAATATCACTAACGTCTGTTATTATTCATCACTTATCTCAATTAAGACTGTAAATCCTATAATCAGAGATACTTTGTGAGAAATTTTATGTACATGAGGTGGGATTGGGCTTCCAGACGATAGAGAATAAACAAGAAGCATGAAGGACGAGTCCTCGAGGACCTCATGGAGAAAACCTTTAATGGACTTTGGAGTCTTTATATTTTTTACTGTTGGCGAGTGTAAAAAGGCCCGCAGACCCGCCACGCTAACAGGCTGTATAAACTCTAATAAATAAATAATGTGGGGTAGTGCCTAATTACAAGTTATTGAAAATTATTTCATAAAAGATTAAATTTAACTCTGTTTCTTTATAAAATACAAGTGCATAACCGTCCTCCCTTTGGGAAAATAGACATTTCTTAGTAAGCAAATATTTCATCAGAGGAAATCCGAGTCATAGAAAAAGTGACAGAATCCAATACAACAGGAACCCCGAAGATTTGTTGCATCACTACATCTGCATTTACAATATCCACAACATATCAAAACACTTACACATACAAAACTGAGATTTCCACTTCTCCCAGTAAGGCTTTTGATTCCCACTTGAAAAACAGCTGACGTCAGCTGAGGGGAGGGGGTTGGCACCCAGAAACCCACTCAAGGAGAAAAACATGCACTAACATTAAATCAGAGAACTTTAAAATGCAGACGGTCAACTATCTGAGCATTAAAAAAATAGAAATTAATCTTATTCTATTGCCATTACGGGAAAATAAAAGGAGATTACACAAAAGGATAAAGAGGTTTCTACATATACATATATATATATATATATATATATATATATATATACACACACACATATATTTTATGTTTTCTGAGTCCCAGCAAACATTTAGAGGCAGGTTGGAGGGGCACATGGCCACGTTGCTGTTTGTATGTACAGTAATGCATCAAGAAAAACAAAAGAAAAAAAGTTTCCTCAGAAGGTCTGGGGTTTGGTCAACATAAGGATGTGGCCTGAAGAGGAGCGCCGCGGGAGTTCTCGGTGGGGGGGGGGGGGGGGGGATTTGGGCTTGGATGTCGTAAGGCACCGTTTGTTTTGCTTTCCTTGCGGCTGACGAGGCCGATGTCGGTACGAGACTCTCTGCTGGTGCATCCCTGGGTTAAAGGCGACACTTTGGTCAACAAACACACGTCTGTGTTTTCATGTAAACGAGTGCGACGTGTCGGAGAGCACGGAGCGGTGGGCCGTCTCAGAGTTATGGCTTCATACTTCCACGCGCTGGAAACAGCCAGGGGAATGGGAAGCTGCTCATGTTCCAGACGCTTTTACAGGCTTTGGGATTCGTTTCTCCACAGATCTGGGAGCTTCAGGTTGGCAGTGATGAGGAGCGCGAGCGCATGCACGCCACGCGTTGCCAGTTCTGGGGGGGAGACGCTTGCGTCCATGTCTGGGTGTCGAGCTTGGAGATGAAACTGGAAACAGAAGGAAGCCCAGATCTGAGGCTCAGATCATCACATCGTCTGACACGAAGGTCCATGAGAGCGAGGTCATGGTATCTGTATGATTCTGCTGACTCTAACCCCGTGTTCACACCGGACGCCTCCATTCGCATACACGCCTAGATTTCAACGCGCCAATGCTGAATATTTACTCGCTTGATTCGGGCATTTTTTTCCACATAAATGGAGCAAATAATGCGCATGAATAAAGCGTACAGTTCACGCAAATAAGACACGTTTGGGGCTTGTTGCGCCGTAAATTCGCGTCAAACGCGCCGCCCCAAGCAAACGCGCATCTATTCGCATTTGTACAATGACTTAACATGTAATTCATTTGTGCGAATGATTTTATTTGCGTCCGGTGTGAACACAGGGTAATAAATGCAGCCATGCCAGCAGCAGGACAAACCGTTTTTATGATGGTGGACGAACTTAGCCAGTTCTCCCTCTGTGGATCGTCATGGCAACCCAATCACGTCAGACGCCAGCTTTTTTAGCGAAGGTTAGCTTTTGTTAACCCTCCATGCCAAATATGTCCATGATTAAAAAAAACTACAATAAAAGAATTGACATCAACATTTTTCCTTTTTTCCCCCCATAAATCATTGCAACAACTTCAGACTGGCAAAAAAAACTATCAAACATTTAATCACTCTTTTAAAGGATTCTAAAATCCTGAAAATGAGTCAATGAGTAAATTACACTAAAAATGATAATAATAATGAGCAAACCACTCCTAGCTTTTTTCTTTTCTTTTTTTAAAATTCTACTTTTTTTATTGAATTATTTCATGTGTGTTTTTCTTAAATCTTATTAATGTATTTATTTTTTACGATTTATGTCAGGGATAATGTCTGGAACGCAGGTCATTATGGGGAAATACTGACCGACAGGGCGAATGCAGACCCCGACATGAAGCGGAGGGCTCTGCTTCACCCTGAAGGTCAGTATTTCCCCATAATGACCTGCGTACATTATCCCGCTTATTATACGGCTACTTGCAAAAATAAATTAAAGTCTTCTATTTTTGCGAAGGTCAAGTAACTTTCTGATGTTTTACGCTCAGATTAAAATAGTTCCCTGCACGCAGTCCAGGTCAGGGAACTTGTTGCTTAGCAACGTTTGTTAGTTGAGTGATGGTGGCTGGAATTGGTGCTAGCACCTTTGGCTAGCATCGGCTATTCTGTATGTTAACCTGGACATTTCCTTCTCTGCTGTTCTGATGTTTTACGCTAAGAATAAGATAGTTCCCCACAGTCGGGGCACCTGTTGCTTAGCAACGTTTGTTAGTTGAGCCATAGCGGCTGGAATTTGGCCTAGCACCGGCTATTCCTGTAGGTTGAACTGGACATTTCCTTCTCTGCTGTTAGCTGTTTGCGTCTTACCGCTGGTCTTATTTTTGTCTTTTTCGTTTTTGGGAGGGTAAATCCTTAAACTCAGCCTGGTCCCAGCGCTCAAAATCTCCACACTCGCCAAAGACGTTCAAATTAATTAGGAAGTCGTCCATTTTTGGTCACGAGGTGTCGCTACGTGCTCGCTTGCTGTAGTGACCGGACTACTACGCAGAGGGATATTAGGATCACCGCAAGACCACAGGTTAAAAAAAGACAAAAAAAAAATCTGTTGCCATTGACAGCGGTCGTTATACTAAAATAGTGACCGCTGGAACGTTGGGAAAACCCATTCAAGTCAACAGAGCATTCAACAGCATCTAAAGAGCCGTATAATAATTATTGTTAATTTGTTTAAAATTGAACTATGTTTTGGTTCACTTTATATCTTCTGTTAGTTTTCCCCCCATTTTTTTTTCCTGCCTTTATTTTTATATTTATTTTCAATTGAAATTTATGTATTTAATATTTAACTGTTTTGGGTTTTATAGTTTATGCCAGTCTCTCCGTGTGCTCCTTTAGTTTTTGCATCATTGTAAATAAATGTAGGCATGATTCCTATGACTTACAGTCCTTTCAGTCTACCGGGTCTTACAAAGCAGTTTATGGTTAAACAACAGTTTCCTGAGTCTGTGGACGCTCACTGTGCAGTCGACTACGACTGGATGTCCATTTTTATTTTTTCGTCACAAAGAACCACGGCGGGACCTCAACACACCAGAGCTGTTTCCTTCTGCTTCCAGTAAAAATGTTATCCATCTTCTCATTTACTGGCAGGAAAGCATATAAAACAATCAGAAGTCCATCAAATAAGCATCTCCATCCAGAAACCTGAAGTCTTATGGCTTTGCTATCTTTCATTCCCACGTGAAAGCTTAACAGCTGGAGGCAGAGCAGCTCCTGATGGATTCGCAGGGCTTTTCACTTGTAAACGAATACATGAAGGCATTAGGAAACGTTAATCTGGGCTTCATGAGGAAAGGTTCATCTGGGATTCATGAGGAAAGGTTCATCTTGGATTCATGAGGAAAGGTTCATCTGGGATTCATGAGGAAAGGTTCATCTTGGATTCATGAGGAAAGGTTCATCTGGGATTCATGAGGAAAGGTTCATCTGGGATTCATGAGGAAAGGTTCATCTGGGATTCATGAGGAAAGGTTCATCTGGGATTCATGAGGAAAGGTTCTAATCTGGGATTCATGAGGAAAGGTTCATCTGGGATTCATGAGGAAAGGTTCATCTGGGATTCATGAGGAAAGGTTCATCTTGGATTCATGAGGAAAGGTTCTAATCTGGGATTCATGAGGAAAGGTTCATCTGGGATTCATGAGGAAAGGTTCATCTGGGATTCATGAGGAAAGGTTCATCTGGGATTCGTGAGGAAAGGTTCATCTGGGATTCATGAGGAAAGGTTCGTCTGGGATTCATGAGGAAAGGTTTTAATCTGGGATTCGTGAGGAAAGGTTCTAATCTGGGATTCATGAGGAAAGGTTCATCTGGGATTCATGAGAAAAGGTTTTAATCTGGGATTCATGAGGAAAGGTTCATCTGGGATTCATGAGGAAAGATTCTAATCTGGGATTCATGAGGAAAGGTTCATCTGGGATTCATGAGGAAAGGTTAATCTGGGATTCATGAGGAAATGTTCTAATCTGGGATTCACGAGGAAAGGTTCTAATCTGGGATTCACGAGGAAAGGTTCCAATCTGGGATTCGTGAGGAAAAGTTCATCTGGGATTCATGAGGAAAGGTTCATCTGGGATTCATGAGAAAAGGTTTTAATCTGGGATTCATGAGGAAAGGTTCATCTGGGATTCATGAGGAAAGGTTCATCTGGGATTCATGAGGAAAGGTTCATCTGGGATTCATGAGGAAATGTTCTAATCTGGGATTCATGAGAAAAGGTTCATCTGGGATTCATGAGGAAAGGTTCATCTGGGATTCATGAGGAAAGGTTCATCTGGGATTCATGAGGAAATGTTCTAATCTGGGATTCATGAGAAAAGGTTCATCTGGGATTCATGAGGAAAGGTCTGCCTGGGATTCATGAGAAAAGGTTTTAATCTGGGATTCATGAGGAAAGATTCATCTGGGATTCATGAGGAAATGTTCTAATCTGGGATTCATGAGGAAAGGTTCATCTGGGATTCATGAGGAAATGTTCTAATCTTGGATTCATGAGGAAAGGTTCATCTGGGATTCACGAGGCAAGGTTTTGATCTGGGATTCATGAGGAAAGGTTCGTCTGGGATTCATGAGGAAAGGTTCATCTGGGATTCATGAGAAAAGGTTTTAATCTGGGATTCATGAGGAAAGGTTCATCTGGGATTCATGAGGAAAGGTTCATCTGGGATTCATGAGGAAAGGTTCATCTGGGATTCATGAGGAAAGGTTCATCTGGGATTCATGAGGAAAGGTTCATCTTGGATTCATGAGGAAAGGTTCATCTGGGATTCATGAGGAAAGGTTTTAATCTGGGATTATGGCAATGGCTCAGTCATAAAATGGGAAAGGTAAAAAGTCATTTTGGATGCGACGTGCATTTTAGAGCCGCTGAGGCGAGGCGTTCGAGTTCTGCTGGGATAAATGATGCGCATATACATGCAGGGTACAGGATAAAGGTAATCCCCTTGAACAGCTGAGGGGAAAGACGATGTGGGAGTAGTAGACATATCAGGAGCAACGACAGAAAACAGGTCAGGTTTGGCAGGAATGTTGCTGATCCAGCAGAAATGCTGATGTTCATCATGTCCATACACACCGTTACGCAAGGCAAGTGGGTGCATCAGGATGGTGGGAAAAGAGGCGCTGGCATGTATGGAGGCAGGTAAAAAATGCCATGAGACAACCCGATGATGTGACCCTCATCCATCCAACATGGCCGCCCAGCATTCATCAGCCTTCCTGAACGTAGTGTGATCTCCGTGGTGGCGACCTTCGGATGGGTGCTCGGTTCCCGTCCTCTTATCTTGGATGTGGGAGCAGGAGATGGAGTCACAGCAGTGGGACGAGGGTGGGGGGGGGCATGGGGGGCATCCTATGTCTTCTGGGGGTCAGGTGAGATGGGTCCAGGTGTGTTGGTTCCATCCAGGCTGTGTACTGGGATCTGGAACTGAGGGGTGAGGACAGAGGGAAACTGGAACAAAAGGAGGACATTAGAAGGCTCCAAATCAACGTTGAGGACAAAGTCAACGTAATCTGGTGGACTTACCTGGAACAGGTGGCCTCCCTGCCGTCGTGTGGCAGGACTGAGAGGAGCCACCGGACTGAGCGTGCTCCAGAAGTGGATGTTGGACAGCAGCGGACTGGGAGTCAGCAGGAGGGTTGGAGTCTGAGGAGAAAACAAATACCAGCTTTAATATAAAGTGGCTTTCAAAGACAAACTCTCCAAAGAATTTGGTTATTTGACTTTGGTATATGTGCCTATAAATGAGATCAATGACACTCTGAGTTGTGTTTAAGACTGGAATCCTGCCTTTCCAGATTGGTTAGGGTTCGTCCAGTGCGACTTGTGTTTTTCTCTTCATAATGCATTTTTGACTGTGACTGAAAATGTGGTACGCATTTACAATTTTTCCTCATTTCCAGTTATTATGCTGCTAATGCTGTAAAGCATATGGAAGTATAGAACTATTCTACTGCGATTCTTCCCGATTAAACTTATTTTTCAGTTTTCATCTTGTGGTTTTGGTGCCCCACTACTCCCAGGGCTTTATCAGCACCTCCACAAATGCTATATCAAAATGTGTGTCTCGGCCAGGAATGGTGTGCTTGCTTTTTCGCTGTACAAAACTACAATGGTGTTTACGAAATTCGCAAAAAAATGATATTTATTTATTTATTTATTAATCAGCTGAAAGAAAGCCAAAAGCCAGGTCACTTGGGAGCTTTATGACTCAGCCATACTTTAACATAGAAACATCATTCAAAGTTTAAATGGGTGACGAAAGATCAGACTTATACCGTGTGAAAGGATATTTATGCTTTTGATGCAATCCCAAGTTATATTTTAGTAAAGATCAGAAAAATTCCGCCACTCAAGCCGCACTCTAAATTTTAAAGCATTTTCAGATGATAAACAAATGTCCATAACTCCTACAGCTTTCATTGTACAGACAAACTTTACATCAAAATGTAAGAAAATTTGTCACCTTTAAAGTTGTACTTCCATGGTGATTTCATTAATATTTCTGTGTTCTCCATTATTATTGAATGCATTCTGCATCGTTTCTGTTTAAAAAAACCTTCTGGTATCTTTGTATCCAGCTGTATTTGTATACTAGAAGAGAGGCTTGTGGTCCAACGGCAGCTTTTCCGGGTCCTTCTCATGAATTTCCGTCTGATTGGCTGCCTCCCATCAGTGTATGAAGGAAGCTCCGCCCTCCGCTCTTATTTTGTTACAGACAGGAAATAGAGCCGACAAACAAGTTTGTTCCGTCATGCTAACAAACAGTTAGCTAATTAGCTTCTCAACTCCGAAGCTACAGTCGTGCAGTCTCCACTTCTAGTGTGTAGTGGAGGGTTACCTGCCTTCCAATGGACAGATAGAAACCCCACGTGGGATACGCTATTTGCAATGTTACGTAGAAGTGCGAGGCTGTTCCCGATTCGCTCTTTTCTTCGTATCGTTTCTCTGATGAGGAAGCACAGCCGACTGGGGGGAACGCAACGCTAGCAAGTCAGCATGTGTAAGTAAACAAGGGGAAACCCTCCGTATTTCAGAAGGAGCAAGTTAAACGGGTTTTCAGTGGAAGGAGGCCTTTAACTGGGACCTCTGCTCAAAAATGGCTCAGACGCACGGCTTTTGAGCTAGGCTTCTTGCTTCTCCAAAGTCGACCTACGCCTCCCATTGACTTCAATTAAAACCAATCAAAAATGACTCTCTCTCTTCAGTGTGTTTATCTCGCCACTGTTTAAATTCTGTTCACAGTAGGATCAAATAAAATACATTTCTGAATTCCACAAAGCCTTGTGGCGCTCACGGTGAAAAAATTATTTTGATATCTCTTATGGTTTTCTCTCAGTGGAGGTGTTTGGGGGGTGCGCACAGACTGTATTCAGTGTAGTTCTGTCTCTGTGTGCAACTCATATTCACACATGCAGGCAGGCCCCGTTACCTAGCAACGCTTAATGAGGCAGCCGTGTGTGTCACGCACACACATTTTCCTCATACTGTCATAATACTTCAGAGAAACTGGACAGAAAAACTGAATCCTCCACAGGTTTTTGAAGTTTATAATGGACATGAGTGGTTCTGGGCCGTCTGTCAGTGTCTATTTACAGGCGCGCACAATACCGCACCTCTTCCCATCCTCCTTTCTCTGTCTATTTTCTCACTCATTGTCTATCAGTCATACAGTGACTCTAAACAGATGTGCGTGACAGCGCACACCCTCTTATGAAAACTTCCATAGATCACCTAAAGGGTTAACTATCCATCACAGTTTACCCCACAGTTACACGCTACTGTTCCTGACACAATGATGGGGACAAAAGTGATAGTGGGGGTGCCAGAGTTAAAAAAATGTCCATCTATGTGGACGGTAACTCTGCATCAGTACGCATGAACTGTGACCTTTTCTCTGCGCATGTGGGTTGTTACTGGGACTTATCACTGTCACAGCTGACATGAATATCACTCCGGAGGAAAAAAAAAGAAAAGAAAAGAGCCTTACTGAGCCTCCACCAGAAAGTAGCTGAGATGGAGGATAGATCACGGAGACTCAATCTCCGACTTGTCGGTCTGCCCGAGTCAGCAGAGGGTGAAAACGCCATTCGTTTTCTGCAAGACAATCTGCCCATGTGGGTCCCCTCTCTGGCCGGGGAGAGGATTGAAATCCAGCGGGCACATCGTATATTCACCACCCAAGACAAGACTAACCGTCCTCGGACACTTATCTTCCAACTACTTCGCTACCAAGACAGAGAGAAAATCCTTAACGAAGTCAGAGCCCTCTCGTCCGTGCCTCCACACCAGACATCCAGTAACGGGCGAACATCGACATCCAGGCTGCTCTTTTTCCCCGACTACAGCAACGATACAGCGCAGAGGAGGAAGGCATTTGATGCGGTGAAAAAGCAACTTACCAACAGAGGATTGCGACCGTTCCTGAGATATCCAGCAACCCTGAAGGTGAGACACAACGGCTCACTGCACTTTTTTGAGAGTGTGTCAGATGCGGAGGCATTTACGGCCAACCTCGATCGGAGCCCTTCCCCGGCATCCGGCGAAACCGCCGGTGCCTCCCGCGTCCCTGTCGTGCCTTTCTCCACTCCGCTGGATGCCCGGAGAGCTACGGCTGATGATTCTCCCGTTCAAACCTGACCGTAACAGCTGTCATACTGCTGCACATTCCCCTCTCGATTGCACTGAGAGTCTGACCTGGACTTATTTTAAAGAGGTAATGTGCATATGACTTTATTTTATAAGTTTTTGCCTGAATGACTCTTTACAAATGCAATTACTGGTCACTGTGAACATGGTGATAATTCTTATTTATATTATTTTATTTTGCACAAGCATATTGCCTCTTAATACCAATTAAGTAATTTTCAGTTTTTAATATAGGCAAATCCAGACTGATTCTAAGAAGATGGCATGATAAGAATTCAATTCTGCTTTACAAACAGATGATTACTGGTTTGAATTACATGTTTCTGATACCCATTAGGACTCGGACAGAAGACGTGAATCACTGTTGAACGCCACAGTTAGTAAATAACAAAGCTCTTTTTATTTTATTTTTCTTCTCCATCCTAAGAGACCAGATATCTCTCTTGCGGATGGATTGTTTTGTTGGTACTGTTTTGTGTTTGTTGCCAAAGCCCTGCCGTTTATGTAGAGACTGTTTTATGTTTTTCCTTGACTTGCATGCTCTATATTTGAGGAACACAGATTTGTGCAGACCTATGGATCCTCCAGTTGGTAAAACTGTGCAGATCTTAACATGAGTAACCCCATTAATGTAATGTCATGGAATGTACGAGGCCTAAACTCCCCTGTTAAACGGACCAAATGCCTAGAATTCCTTAAACGTAAAGCTGTCACCATTGCTTTAATTCAGGAAACCCATTTGAAATCAACAGATGTTCATAGGTTTCAAAATAAATAATTTAAGTGTGTTTCCCACTCCTCAACGACAAATAGAACAAAGGGAGTGGCTATCTTATTCAATAGGAAATTTGGGGTGAAAGTGGAAAAATCCGGTAATGATGACATCGGCAGATTCACGTTCATCTGTGTTACAATTAACAATAGGAAAATTTGCCTTGCATCATTATATGCCCCAAATGTCCAAGATCCAAATTTCTTATCCACAATCTAAATACCCTCTTAGACTCTTCAGATCATGCTTTAGTCGGGGGGGGGGGACTTTAACCAGGTGTGTGACACAAATCTAGACAAATCTATGAACGCAAGCTCAAACCAAGACTCCCCTCGTGGGATCAACATCTTTATTTCTGAGCTCAATATTATTGATCCTTGGCGTTTAAGGAACCCCTCAGTTAAGAACTATACTTTTTCTCAACCAGACATAAGACATACTCAAGAATTGATTATATGTTCATCTCCCCCTCCCTAAATCGTAGTATCATTTCTACTGATATCCTTCCTATTGTCATATCAGATCATGCCCCTGTGTTATATAATTTTAAGCTCCTACCAACCCATAGTGGAGATACACACAGATGGCGATTTAACACAACATTGCTCCAGAATACAGAATTTTTGAAA
Source organism: Atherinomorus stipes (assembly GCA_023101725.1). Taxonomy (NCBI): domain Eukaryota; kingdom Metazoa; phylum Chordata; class Actinopteri; order Atheriniformes; family Atherinidae; genus Atherinomorus; species Atherinomorus stipes. Next base: position 203,614 of record JALJCO010002721.1, read on the forward strand.
AAAATTAAGAAATAATCTCAAAGTATTTTTAGAAATTAATTCAGAGACAGCAGCCTCACCCCAAATACTTTGGAAAACAATTAAATGCTTTATAAGAGGAGAGGCCATCGAATTTTCCTCCCATTTGAAGGCAACCAGGAGACACAGGGTCACGCAATTAGAAGATGAGATACAAACTTTGAAATCTAATCTGAGACAGCAGTTTTCTGAACAAAATCACTCAGCCCTATCGGCCCTGAAATTTGAACTGAATAATTTGCTCAAGGCTAAGGCTGAGTTTATAATTCACTGTACGAGACTCACATATTATGATCAGAGTGAAAGATCAAGCAAGCTCCTAGCCGCCAGATTAAAACAAAATGAATCCTTCTCAACTATTAGTGCAATCCAAATATCATCTGGACCTGTCACCCATGAACCAGTTGAAATAAATAATACTTTTGCAGAGTTTTATTCACATCTATATACAGCAGACCCTGCTCCTGACTTGGCTGCCCTGAAATTGTATCTCTCAGAACTTAAATTACCGTCGTTATCTGTCAATGATGCAGAATCCCTTGAAACACCACTTACTCTTTTAGAACTTAGAGAAGCATTGGGCTCAATGCAAAAGGGGAAGTCACCCGGACTTGATGGGTTGCCTCCAGAGCTGTTTTTGGAACTGTGGGACATTGTTTGACCATTACTTTTAAACTCCCTTAACCACGCGTTAGATATTGGTTTCTTTCATCGCAATCAAAACACATCCCTTATATCAGTTCTCCTTAAGAAAGGTAAACCACCTTTGAAATGCAGTAGTTACAGGCCAATATCACTCATTACGACAGATCTTAAACTATTTGCCAAAGTGTTGGTTAGAAGACTGGAGACATGTGTTGGTAAATTAATTCATTTTGATCAAACAGGTTTTTTAAAGGGGAGACTGGCATCAGACAATATCCGACGTCTTTTCCATATATTTCATGCCACGGAATCGGATACACACCCTGCAGCTATATTCAGCTTAGATGCGCTAAAAGCCTTCGATCGAGTGAGCTGGATGTACCTGTGGCAGGTTTTAGAGAATTTCGGATTTGGACAAAAATGTATATCAATGATTAAAACACTATATACTAACCCCTGTGCAGTTGTACAAACAAACAATACTCTTTCTAAAACTCGACAAGTTTGTGAACTACAGACCAATCTCAAAACTCCCTTTCCTTTCAAAAATCCTAGAGAGACTGGTGCTGCAGCAACTACAGTCTCATCTAGAACAGAACAATATTTCAGATAAGTTCCAATCAGGTTTTAAACCAGCCCATAGCACAGAGACGGCTCTTGTAAAGGTCTTCAATGACCTGTTTTTATCTGTCGACTCCGGCCACCCTGCAGCACTTGTCCTTCTAGACCTGACGGCTGCTTTCGACACTGTGGACCACCAGATTCTGGTCTCCCGGCTTGAGCACTGCGTGGGTCTCCGTGGTACTGCTCTTAGCTGGTTCCGGTCGTATCTGTCTGGTAGATTATCTGTCTCTGTTCAGCTCGATAACTTCTCATCTACTCCCTCTCCGCTGTCCTGTGGTGTTCCCCAAGGTTCCATCCTAGGCCCCATACTGTTTTCATTGTATCTGCTTCCGCTGGGAATGATTTTTCAGAAATATGGCCTCCACTACCACTGCTATGCTGATGATGTTCAAGTCTACCTCTCATTGGACCCCCAAAATGGCCCAATAGACCGGCTCTTTCACTGTCTCAACGACCTGAAGGCGTGGATGGCTCTGAACTTCCTTCGCCTCAACGATGAGCAAACTGAGATTGTTGTCTTCAACCATTCCCTGACCTCGGCCCCTTGTCTGGTCATATCCGCCCTCATGCCAAAACGCTAGGGTTCACCATCGATAGTGCTTTAAAGCTGGACACTCAGGTGAACTCTGTGGTGAAGAGTGTGTTCTTTCAGTTAAGAACCCTACATAAACTAAAACCTAACCTGCCCAGACAACACCTTGAGAAGGTAGTCCACCTGCTGATCATGTCTCACCTGGACTACTGCAATTCCCTTTACCAGGGCTTAAATCAGCACTCCCTCCACCGTCTCCAGGTAGCTGAAAAGGCCGCGGCTCGCATGCTTACTGGTGCACGCCGACGCGCTCACATCTCGCCTATTCTGGCTCAGATTCACTGGCTCCCTGTTGCTTTCAGGATTCAATTCAAAATCCTGCTCCTGGTCTTTAAAGCCCTCAATGGCCCTACATACCTGGCCGAGCTCCTCACCAGCTACACCCCCCCCCCCCCCCCCCAATCATACAGATCCTCCTCCTCGCGTCTCCTGGATGTTCCCAGGTTTAGATGTGACTCTAAGGGTGGCAGAGCCTTTTTGTGGCGGCCCCACGACTGTGGAACGGCTGCCTCTGAATATCAGAGCCGCTCAGTCACTCCCTGCCTTCAAAAAGCTGCTCAAGACCTTCCTCTTTCCCCAGGCCTTTCCATCACTATAACCCCCCCTCCCTACTCTCCTCTTTCCATCCTTGGTCTCCCATGTCATCCCTCCTTTTATTGTGTTTTAGCTCTGGGTCATTACGACCTTTTTAATATGACTGGTGTCCTTTGTATTTTATTTTATGCTTCATGTAAATGTATACCTTTTCCTCTCTGTGAGTTTTTTTTTTTTATATATTATTTTTATGACTTATTTTAAGTAACCCGCCATTAAGTTGAGTTGTACAGCAGCTCTGGCTCCAAAAGGATGTTGTTAGTGTGCTCTATAAATAAATTGAACTTGAACTTGAACTTGACGAGGCTGCCCACTGTCCCCCCTCCTTTTTGCTCTGTCACTCGAGCCACTTGCCCAAACAATCAGATTAGACCACCTCATCTCACCCATCAGTGTCCAAAACACACAACATAAAATTTCACTTTACGCGGACGATGTGTTGCTCTTTTTTACTAACATTTCTGAGTCTCTACAACAAATACTCCAAGTCTTTACACAGTTTAGTCTGTTTTCTGGTTATGAAATTAACTGGGATAAATCCATTCTCATTCCCTTAAATGCCCCTGCAAAATCCTATACCCTACCAGTCATTCAACATATTCAGTGGCATAACTCAACATTCACATACCTTGGCATAATTGTAACCAAGTTCTCTGATATATCACATGCAAATTACAATAGGATTAAATCAGAAATTGAAACGGACATTCAGAGATGGTCTGGTCTTAAGATGTCACTGCAGGGCAGAATTGCGATACTGAAAATGAATGTTCTCTATGATCCCTATGCCCCCACCACCTAAATATTTTGATGAGCTACAATCCCTGACCACTAAATTCATATGGAGTAATAAAAGGGCTCGCATTCGTTTACGTACGTTACAACGACCAAAACACTCTGGAGGCTTGGCTGTACCCGACTTTAAATTGTATTATTGGTCATTTCAAATAAAGCAATTGGCTCCTTGGTGTAATGAGAATGTTGTCACACCCTGGCGCCAGCTTGAGAAAGAGATGGTGAAACCACATAGGTTGACAGACATACTATTTTGTGGGCTGAAACCTAAATCTGTATATAAGAAATTTGGACCAATCATAGGCAACTCCTTGAAAATCTGGTCTGCTGTCCAGAAATACATCGGAAGTAATGTAATGCTTTGTGACCGCTCCCCTGTTTGGCATACAATAAACTGTGATTAAAGTATGGACCAGTTTGCTGCAATAAATTGTAGTTACAGTGGCTTGCAAAAGTATTCATACCCATGACCAAAACTCAATTGCTCAGAACAGAACAAAGCAAAAGTGAGTTTCACCTTTTTATATGAAAGGAAATAGCACAAACACAACAATCCATCACTGTTTTTGTTCGTAAGCACTCTTTACTATGAATAGGTTGTATAAGTCTGTATTTCATTGTTGCAAAAGTATCCACATCCTTGCACCAAAGATGTTATTTTGAGTCGAAAACGATTGCACACTATAAACTATTGCCTCACAGTGTCACAGGGCGGTATTTAGTCCCAGGTGATTTGTATATCATTGATTGCTGACCATAATTAGTGCCCAATAGTCACCTGTCCACAGTCATCCCATGCTTGTCAGCAGACAACAGTCATGAAGTCCAAGGAGCTCTCAGAAGACCTCAGAAAGAAAGTTGTAGAGAAGCATAGAGATGGGCAAAGCTATGTAGCCATCGCAAGTTCACTCAATGTGCCAAAAAGTACTGTTGCATCTAGGGTTGCACGGTATACCGGTACCAGTATAGTACCGCAATACTAACGCGTTTAAAACGGTACTATACCAGCATTTAAAAAGAAACGGTACTTTAAAAAGAAAAAAAACGCAGCTAAATTGGTAAATTGGAGCCTGTCTCTTTAAGAGCAGCGAGGCCAGCAGTGAGTGTGACGTAGTTAATGATGCGGCTTTCAGTGAAGCACCTTCACTGAGGAGGAGGAGGAGACGTCAGGTAGCAGCAGGCTGCTTCATGGTGGTTGGACGCTGCCGCGGATTACCTGAAGCAAGACGGACATTGTAGCATCGCTTTCACTGCGGTGCTTCAGTGTTCAACGGCTCGCCTTCATCATCAGCTTTGAATCCGTAATACTTCCAAACTGTACTTTGAGCCCCTACTTTATCAACACGGGCTTTTCCAAAGCCGTCATCTTTTCTTTTTTCCTCTAAAGGAAAACTACGCGGACTTAGTGACTTCAGTCAGGAACAACTGGTGCTGATGTTGTTCAGTTATGTCAAAGTAAAAAGCACAAAACCTCTTCCAGCCCAGTAGAAACCTACAGAAGCCTACATACGACACAAACGGTTAATAAATACATTTTAAATTTTCTTCAGTTATTACATCCTTAAAATGTTTAAATAAGTTTAAAAATGGTGACAGAGATGAACTGACTGATATGTTCAATTATTATACATATAATTATAATTATTAATACAACTTGATGTTGAAGTCAGTTACACAAACATGATTTTATAGACATTACCTAATAATGTTTCATATCATAAACTATTGAGACACAACATTAAATAAATTAACATTTTAAAACACATTTAAAAATATATTCCAAAAGCCTTACAATATGTAATTCATTTAGATAGTTTTACAATTTATTTTTCTAATTATGTCCATATAATGTTTCAAGTATAGAATGATTTGATTTTAATTTGGTATTGCTTTATATTACTGGTTCTCTGTGTTTTAAATTGAAGATTTTACCTTTTTATTTGATTATTTTAAAATAAAGATTTCAAGAACAATAACACAAATAAAAGAAAGAAATATTGAGTTTGGTTTACCTTTTTAAAAAAGTATCGAAAAGTACCAAAAAGTATCGAAATACAAAATGGTATCGGTATCGAAACAGAAATTTGGTATCGTGACAACCCTAGTTGCATCACTGGTCCAGAAGTGGAAGCGCCACAGTACCACCGCAAACCTCCAAAGAACAGGGCGCCCCTCCAAGATCACGGCAAAAGGCAAAAGGAAATTACTCAGGGAAGCCAGAGCAAACCCCTCCGTCACTCTTGAAGACCTGAAGAAGTCTCTCCAGGGTGCTGGGACTAACGTATACAAGTCCACAATATCCCGCACTTTACACAAGGAAGGTCTCTGTGGGCGTGTTGCAAAGAAGAAGCCATATCTGAAGAAACAACATCTCAAGGCTCGTTTGCAGTATGTATGTATGTAGTATGTATGAATAAAGTATGAATACTTTTGCAACAATGACATACAAACTTATGCAACCTATTCATAGTAAAGAGCGCTTACGAACAAGAACAGTGATGGATTGTTGAGTTTGTGCCATTTCCTTTCATATAAAAAGGTGAAACTCACTTTTGCTTTGTTCTTTTCTGAGCAATTTAGTTTTGGTCATGGGTATGAATACTTTTGCAAGCCACTGTAACTACAATTTATTGCAGCAAACTGGTCCATACTTTAATCACAGTTGGGCCTCTGGAGGAATTCATACCCTCAAGGATCTGTATGAGAGAAATGGTTTGATTTCACTCCAAGAACTTCAAGAACGCTATTCTCTTCCTGGATTTCCTTGGTTCTTGTACTTACAGCTGAGATCAGCAATCCGTGCCCATGGAGTCCCATGGGATTCACCTTTACTCACTCATCCATTGGACACTTGGATTTCTTCTCAAACACCCAATACTGGACTAGTATCCTCAATCTACAATGACCTACTCTCTAAAAATGTTAAACCACATGGGAGTGACCAGATCTTGGAACAGTGAACTACGGGGTCTTGGTTGTGATTTGGACTGGGACAATATTTGGACCAACATACACATCTCATCAAAGAATCCAGCACATCAACTTATTCATTATAAGTTTGTTCACAAATTTTATGCTACACCATACAGACGCTTTTCCATGAAACTGACAGATAATCCCAACTGTACAAAATGTGACCAGAACAAGGTTGGCACATGTCTTCATGTTTTCTGGGAATGTCCCTCTGTGTCTAGCCTTTGGTCTAAAGTGCATAGGTGTCTTGAAAATGTTTTAGAAGTCCCTATTCCAATGCATCCTCCTCTATTTCTATTCAATGATGATTCTATTCTCAGTGACAATACCAGACTGGCACAGAGGAAAATTATATTTGCAGGACTGACTGCTGCTAAGAAAACCATAATACATTTGTGGTTTTCCCCAGACACTCCATCAGCAAAAGAATGGCTAAATTGTTTCAGAGACATTGCTCTTTTAGAAAGGTCACTTGCTGTCATACAAAAAGCACGTGCATCTACCGTGCAGGCCTGGGACGCCCTTATTGGTTCTCTTTCTGACGTGACTTTACTTTATGGCATATAAGATGTTACTATAAATTAGACTGTACTGTGTTGTATCTGTATTGTCTGCACCCCCCCCCCCCTTATTATTTTTTGTGGCCTTTCCCACTGAAAGTCTTAACAGCAGGGCAGTGGCATTGTGTTCGTAATGTAATGTTAAAATTGTTCAATAAAAAGTTTGTCACAAAAAAAAAAGAAAAGAGCCTTGTGTGCTGCAGCAAGGTTAAAATATGACTGGAAAACATCAAACCGACACCACCTTCTTAGAGATTTGAAAAAGATAGGAAGTTTGATATTTTCCAGAGTGGTGTTTAGCTCAGCACAGCCAGCCCCCCTGGCCTGGGACCCATGTCACCCCCCACTCTCTCTGACCCATTCCTGTCAATCCACTGTGACATAAAGGCCACTAGAGCCCAAAAACTTGATATTTTCCGTCAGATGATAAGTTAATGTTTAGATTAGCACGGAGGTCTTTCAGGCATGAAGCACCATTTAAAAAAGAAGTGTCAACTATTAACAAAGGATGTGACGCCATGCAGAAAAAAAAAAAGAATAAAATAGCAGACACAAGCACCATGTGATGGGTTTGTACAGTATAAAGTGATTATGTGACAACGGGGTATTTGTTCCTGCGCTGGAGATTGAATTACTTCCTGTGACAACAGACAGCAGCACATTGTTGTTCCTGAGATTCTGACACAGATGGACCAGACTGGCTTTCTGACTGCAGGCTGGACTGAAGCATCATTTACTCCCACAACAAAGATCGCCTCTTACAGAAAACTGCCAGCATACTGGGTAAAGAGGAGCAGGAATAACTGCAAAGGAGGACAAAGTGGAAACATGGAGATAGTTTCTGTTGTGTGTTTGTTTCAATTCCTGGAAGCCAACATGGAGAGATGATATGCAGATGAGACAAGGCTCAACTGCTGATCTGGTGCTGTTTCTACAAAGTTCTGCTAGTAATTCTGGTTCTGGTTGGTCTTTCTGGTGCTCTAGTTATTGACACATTCATTTACATCATTTTACTCTCATAATCTGACAACTCAGGCTGAATGCAAACATGATGTCTGGATGCTGACTGGGATTAAAGGTTCTAGATGCTGACTGGGATTAAAGATTCTAGATGCAGACTGGGATTAAAGGTTCTAGATGCAGACTGGGATTAAAGGTTCTAGATGCTGACTGGGATTAAAGGAGCTGTATCATGCTTTCCAAATGTTCAAAAAAGTCAAATATAGGCATTTATAAGCTAGATATGTTCCCATCGTTACTATAGAAACTAATTTGGTGTTAAATATTAGTTTTTCGATGCATCTAATTTCCAACACGGAAGTAAGATGGCTGACTGTACTGAACCGCGGAGCTCTCGACCAATTGCAGCATGTTTTACGCCCATTTCATGACGTCGCCCCGGAAGAGACACTTATTCTGAAGGGTCACAGAATTGTCTGTAGCACCGGCACCGGCAGCTCTCATGTGGATGTTAGTAGTAAACATTGATGAATAATTACTCCGATCGACGGGATAAAACAGACCAGCCTGTTATGGAGCTGTATGCGCTCGACCCAGAGTCTGATATGGAGTTTGAAGTACACGCAGTACCACAGAAGTACCACAGAGACCCCTGACAAGTAAGTAAATTAGCGAACAAATCATAGCCTAACAGTTAGCATTGAGCTGAGAGATGTGTTGACTCACCGGTGTTGTTGTCTGTCCATGCGCGTTTTTATAGTAGGAACTGCGTCAGGTTTCAGAAGTAATCCCAGAGAAAAAAACACTTTACTGCCCGAGATTCATGAAGTTGTCAGGAGTGAAGTTCACACACAAAGTTGAGTTTTTTTTCCCTGCTCCTGAAGTTAAAATCCAACCACTTCTGGCAAGTCGATTCATCCAGTACAACAAATAAACTCCCACGCTGAACATAACCACGCCGAACATAACTGCATTTTCCCCAACTTGCTGTCCTCTAGAGCTTAAAAAAAGGGGGAAAAAAAGGAGGAAAATTCTCCTGAATCTGGATCAAACGTCTGTTAGCTGATGGCTGCTTGTCTCTGAGGAAATCTTCCTGCAGGTGTTAGTTTCTTCCTCAGAGAGTGTGTTTTTGATTCTCTGAGTTTCTGTTCAACAGAGGGCGTCTTGCTACGATACTGAGCGTGCGCATTTGGACTTTCGTGATTGGTGCCACGTTCATACGTAACGGGGTGGGTAGTCAGCCGTTTGCAGGGAGGTAGCGCTTGGTTTAAATATTCATGTAGATTACTCAAATATGCATGAATGAAGAAAAATAACGATTTAAATCATTTCTTGATGAGGAAATAACACACTGACATGCTGAAAAGCTCTTAAAAGTCAATTTTTCATGATAGGGCTCCTTTAAAGGTTCTAGATGCTGACTGGGATTAAAGGTTCTGATGCTGACTGGGATTAAATGTTCTAGATGCAGACTTAGATTAAAGGTTCTAGATGCAGACTGGGATTAAAGGTTCTAGATGCTGACTGGGATTAAAGGTTCTAGATGCAGACTGGGATTAAAGGTTCTAGATGCTGACTGGGATTAAAGGTTCTAGATGCTGACTGGGATTAAAGGTTCTAGATGCAGACTGGGATTAAAGGTTCTAGATGCAGACTGGGATTAAAAGGTTCTAGATGCAGACTGGGATTAAAAGGTTCTGGATGCTGACTGGGATCCATCCATCCAACCAGGAATGACAAAAAAGGTTTGTGATTTTCAGGGTTAAACAGTTGATGTTCTGTTGTAAAAACAGTTACATAAACCGTCACTGTTTCCTTGGGAATGGATGACCTAATAATACCAAAGAAAGTGATTCACTGACACTGGGTCTGATATCCAGAACACCAGCTGGCAGAGGCAAGGTTCGTTTTCTTCACTTCATCTAGCTTCGGTACATTTTCATGGACAGAGTTATCTGAACCCTTCTGGTACGAGTCCGTCACAGACAGAGATGAGAGAAAGAGGAAAACTCTCCATCTGTGAGCTGACTGGCGGGCTTGGCTGGATCTCATGACCAAACCAGGTCAAGGCTGTCTGAACCAGCAGATCTAATAGAGTCCAACTTCCTACATGAAACTCATAATGTCATGTGATCTGCTAATAGCATCACCTCACCAATTAATCTTCGGGAAAACAAGGCTGAGGGAACATGTGTCCCATGTTACTGCAGCACTGCTGCCACCTGCTGGTCACATCAGAGACTACCACAGGATGTTTTTCATCTTTTCAATTTTCTACACATTTCCAGATGGATGGATGGATGCATGGAAGGACACTGTGTTGTCACTTATCTCATTAACTCATGTGCTGATCTTGTTTGCTGACCTTTGACCTTGCCCTGCATGAGTCACTTTTAAGCGTGTTTGTCTGACTGCTGCTTAGATGTGATCTAATCAAGAACAGAAATCCAGATTTCTCAAACGTGCGGAGGCCAGTGGTATGCAGGTTAGGAAGTCATCAGCTGCTGATAACCGTCTGAGACGGGAAATTCCACACGATGTGAAAATGCAAGAACAGTTGATAAATGAGGGCCCTGGTTTGTTTCAAAGGGAAATAATTCCTCCATGTTAACATCAGCTCTGTGGTTGTGCTGTTTTTAAGTTTTTTTTCGTTGCACCTTTGATTTGTGCTGACACATTTATTATATCAGGTGTATGCAAATGTAGTAAATGTAACTGGTAACTGCACACCTGACGGGCTCTGTGGGACATTTATTATTTTAGACTCATCAAATGCTGTTCTCTCCTACTTGAGAAAGTTTTGTGACCATCTACAAGCTGATATTCTGGTATCCTTTTCAGTTTCGCCTGTGGAAATAAAGAAATGTGCACCAACTCAGACCTGTTGGAGGAAACAGGGCTTTGGTACCCACTGTGCATGGTCGATGCAGGAAAGTGGCGACGCATGAAAGGGACATCGCCATTCACGTACAGCAGGGAGCATAAATGGGCCTTAGGCGTCTTCCATGTTAGTAGACCTTTTGCTGTAGAGGAGGCAGCATCCCACAGCACAGACTACTGTTCTCCACTTCAAGCAAACCACATACAAGGTGTTAACGGGACTCTCACCTGATGGCTGCTCGCTGAGCCATCAGGTGAGTTTTACTCTTCTTTCACTCCTGCTGCTTTCAGCATATAAAGCTTCATTTCAGCTTCTGCATTCAGCTTCTCAGCTGTAGACGCATGCGTTACAGATCTTCGAAGAAGAGCTACGTTGTTATGGGATCAAAATCATGCCAGAGACAATTTGTGTGTAAAAAAGATTTTTCATGTAAAATAATGTTTTGAAGTTGTATAAAACAAGTCGTGCTTGTAAAAAAAAGTTATGAACCCACAGAATCATTTTGTGGTTGTGTGAGAAACCTTTGTGTGCAGAAATATTATTTGCAAACATGTAGATCAGTTTCGTAGTTGTGTTTTATTGTTCTGTGTGTGTGAAAATTGAATTTGTACCTGTAAAAGTTTCGCCACACAAAAATATCTGTACGAGTGCGACACCTAGGGCTCGTGTGCGACACTGCACCTACGAGCTCACAAAACAGAAACCTACAACCACAAAACTTTTTTACGGATTGAAGACAAGTCAAAGTCGTGCCACTAACAGCCAATCAGGACACTGCATTCTGGGAAGCCAAACAGCCAATGATGTGGTGGATTGGTGATGACGTTTATTTTTGGGGACGAAGACGATACCGTTAGCAAAGGCTCTTGGCTGCTAGCAGTCAGAGCGCAGCGGCAGCTACATACTTGTTGCAAGAGGGAGGCTGTTCAATCCGAAGTCGGCCACTGATCTGATTACTAACAGGCCTGCTGGAGAAGGCGGCTACTGGCAGAGGAACTTGGCCGGTTATTTTGGTGTTGATCGCCGCAGCTTATTGAATCGTATATTGTACTGGACGTGCGTTAGCTTTGAAAAGGCTAACGACTAGCACATCTTGGCTGGTCCCACTGGAAGCTGGCAACCATTTAAAGCTGAGTCGTATAATGCTGTGGTTACCGTGTCAAAGCCCCCTTAAAAATAAAAAAGAAAGAAAGAAAAGCAAAATCGTGTTTTACTGGCAGGTTGTGCAGTAAGCTGCCACCACATAGCCTACTGTTTACTTGATTGCTGCAGTCGTCAAAAAAAGAAAGAAAAAGCGACGGCGTTAGTCTTTTATAAAAGGCATGTGCGGTTATCTGGTTAATAAGGAAAGTAATGTAAAATTTTTTGTGTTCCTGTCACTCGTGTGAATAGCCAGAGCTACCTAGAACATTTTCAGTTTCAATGGGCTCGACTTCCAGGGAGTCCACATAGCCTATCTGTGCCAGCCCGTCCAGATCAAACGCGATGTCGGTGTTAAAAACACGTTTGATGCCCAAAGTGGGACGCTGGGCCACATAAAATCAGACACAATAGGCTATAGAAAATCTTAAAGAACCACTTTCTAACTACCAGGCCGATCGGATTCTGATCATCATTGTTGACACATCATTTGTGAACATTCCTACATTATTTTACAGCCTAAATAAAAGGACTAAATTGTATATGACGCACGTTTATTTATTTTGCATATATTTTCAATTAACACGTTTACTCTTTATTTCACATTACTGGTATGTAAGTTAAACGTTTTATTTACATTACCAAACTTCTAATTTCTGATATTCACTCGTGTGTCTCTGGGATTCACTAATGACGCAGGGATTCCCCGACATCGACACAGTCACGGCTTTAAGCATTGTGACTTCCACAGACACTGGAGGCAGGGGATGGCTTCATCTAGCTATTTGCATGAAGCCCTGGTGCTTCCATAAGAATGACGCACAAGGCTCGGCTGCGTTTCTCTTTTATTAAGGCGCTTTATAGCTCACCTGATGCGGGACAAACTGTTTCATAACAGCACACTTAACTTAGCACCCACAAGCTTTGTGTAGGGATAAAAAAAAATGCTTGCTACTCAGCCCTCCTCTCTCTCCCGTGTGACAGTGACAGCTCAATGCGTGTCACTGATTACCACCACGTCACCCATGCCAGACGTCACCATGACAACCAAAATTAAAATAATCAAGCATCACCTTCAGAATGCAGAGGATTGTTCTACATGAACAATGTTGGAACAATGTTGAAACCCAGAAGCGCGCAGTGGTCTGCTGTGACGCATCACACAGAAAAACCCTACCGGCATAAGTTGACGGACCACGACGCACGCACGCGCACGTGGTGTCAATCGGGCTTAAAGGCTTTACAGATATCATAAACTTCATGAATAATGAGGACAACGTGTTTTTTAGTGGATGCGTTTCACCACACTGTTCCAGGCTCCTGCTGGTGACGGTTCTCCTGAAGCTGGAGAAGTCAGTTTGGAGAAGCAGAGGATTTTTTTTTTCTTCAAATAGGCTGTTATTAAAATACGGGAAATTTACAGAGTCCCGAGAGAGAGACAGGGGAGCAGGACAGGTTGGCGGAGGACGTCTGATCCCCCTGGCTGGGGGCTCAGGGGATGGTGGCGGTGGAGAAACATGGCTCGGGAGTTGGAGGACAGTTGTGGACCCCAAGAGGAGGCTCAGTGCGGCCGCCACGGACCGGGATGGATCCACAGCCAGTGAAGGCGCCAGCCATCACAAGCGCCTTTTTGCATTTTAGTTCTTTTATTTTATTACTTTTATTTGAGCATTTATTGAGCCTATTTTTCCACTTATATTACTTTAGTACCATGTTTATTTCTTGAATAAAGTTCTTATTGTTTTTATTCAGTACTACCTGCTGGCGATGGCTTCCCTTTCTTGAAATAATGTTGATTTTTGGTTTATGTTAAATCTATCATGAATCGACCTCTTGCTTTTCAAAGTTGAAAAAAGACATTAAAACAACATTGTATTATAGTAACATTGATCATTGAATAAAAAAAATCTGTTTAATGAACAAAGTAAACTAAAAATTAGATAACCTGAGATTCCAGCTGACATGTTAGACGCTGGATAATTGATCAGTTGTTTATGTTTACTGATCAGTTGTGAATGAATGAAACACAGACAATCATGTGAACTCCAGCTTTATCAATGTCTGGAAAAAAATAAAAACAACCTTAGTTGCATTTCAATGACAAAGAAATGGATAAAGAAAATATCTGTGGCTAAAACTGAACATACCTGACAAACTGCTTTTCTCAATAAACAGTGAAGTTATCCATACAAGGCAGTTTACCTGTCAACTTGGCATTTACACGTCCTCCTTTACCAGTTAAAATAATAATAAATGGGCAAATAAAAGCCCCTTGTTGAACGCCTGGTAAGAGGTATCATGCCCGTTTAAGCACTTACACAGCTTAGCCTCAGTCTTTCATCACAACACAACTCATCCCCCAACATTCATGTACATGCGGAGGAAGAACACAATCCAGTGGGACTATCCGAGATGTGCTAGTCGTTAGCCTCTCCAAAGCTAACGCACGTTCAGCAAGACGGATGATCCAATAAGCTGCGGCGATCAACACCAAAATAACCGGCCAAGTTCCTCTGCCAGTAGCCGCCTTCTCCAGCAGGCCTGTTAGTGATCAGATCAGTGGCCGACTTCGGATTGAACAGCCTCCCTCTTGCTACAAGTATGTAGCTGCCGCTGCGCTCTGACTGCTAGCAGCCAAGAGCCTTTGCTAACGGTATCGTCTTTGTCCCCAAAAATAAACGTCATCACCAATCCACCACATCATTGGCTGTTTGGCTTGCCAGAATGGAGTGTCCTGATTGGCTGTTAGTGGCACGATTTTGACTTGTCTTTCAATCCGTAAAAAAGTTTTGTGGTTGTAAGTTTCTGTTTTGTGAGCTCGTAGGTGCAGTGTCGCACACGAGCCCTAGGTGTCGCACTCGTACAGATATTTTTGTGTGGCGAAACTTTTACAGGTACAAATTCAATTTTCACACACACAGAACAATAAAACACAACTACGAAACTGATCTACATGTTTGCAAATAATATTTCTGCACACAAAGGTTTCTCACACAACCACAAAATGATTCTGTGGGTTCATAACTTTTTTTTTACAAGCACGACTTGTTTTATACAACTTCAAAACATTATTTTACATGAAAAATCTTTTTTACACACAAATTGTCTCTGGCATGATTTTGATCCCATACGTTGTTAGTTGTTACAACTTTGTTAAAGGCCGTTTGATTTATTATCATTGATATTTTCTGAATATCCTCTAAATATAGCAACAATGTCGCTAAGTCAGCGACAGAGTACAGCTGCTGCTCTTCTGTCAGTTTCTGGCAGACGACACTTTGCAAAGGTGCGTTACCGCCCCCTGCAGGTGACCTGTGAGAAACATTTTCACTTAAAACAGAAATCTTTCCAAATTTAATCTTGTGAGATCTCGTCAAACCCCAATAAACTAGACCTGATTTGATATGAGAAAGTGAGATTTTGAAATTCGCCTTTTTTTTGCCTTGATGTAATATCTTTTTGAAGAGGTTATTATTTTATACTTCCAGAAAATAAACTCAGCTGGTTTATTATTTTATACAGGGTTCCTACACGTTTTAACAAATTAAATTTAAGACTTTTTAAGACCACTTGGAACAGAATTTAAAGCCCATTTCACAGCAAAAACACAGATCCTGCACATTTAAAAAAATGTTGGCCATCATTACCTCCTACATCTATAGGTGCATTCGGACAGTGAGGTTCTAAGAACACAGTTCCTATAACTACGCCTCCCGAGTTTAGTTATAAGAACTACCCTTCCCCTTCAGTGTGCGTTCCCACATGAGGGAGGGCCCCCATAGGAACCATGTGTGACGCAATTGTTGCGACAGAAACATTTATGCCCCAGATCATCTGATGCAAAACGGAGGTTTCTCATCTCTTTTATTCTAAGCTATTATAAAGCTAGCTTACCAGCTTTCCCTCATCACGGTCATATGTATCATGTAACGGAACACCCCCCCCCCCCTCCACCTTTAGTGGACGGACCGTGCACCAAAGTGTCCGGGCGGCAGCCGCAGATTCTACTGCCACACTTTGCAGCTGTGTTTGGGTCATTAAATTAGTATAAAATAATCACTTTTGGACATTTCTAAATAGTTATTGATTCGGGGCGTAAACCATTGTGACGCATAGATTTAATGAATTGTTACACTCCTGTTGGAACAGTTCTTGTTATTATGATCTCGGTAAACAGGTAAACAGCTGTGAGACTTTTTAAATATGGAGGGGCTGGAAGAAGCGGAGATCACGTAAGGGGCGGGGCTTACCAGATCTACCAATCACCAAACATCTACGTATTTCAGTTCCTAAGGAACCCTAAAAAGACCCTGCCTCAGAGTAGGAGCTAAGAAGGTTCTAGGAACTGAGGTCCGAGGTTCCTGGTTCCTCTGTGTCTGAATGTGCAAAGAAACGGCCTGGTTCCTGAAAAGGTTCTAGGAACTCTAAAAGGTTCCTACAGTCTGAAAGTACCTTATCACTGGTTCCCAGTTTGAAATGACCTTCCAAAAGGTAAACAAGATGTCTACGCAAACATGCACACCTCAGGCTGACAGGTGACGGCTGTGCAAACACCCGTCCTAATCGCTTCCTGATTGGCTGATATAAAGGCTCAGTCAAGATTTATTGGTTGGGAAAAACAAGTGGATCTGTTGTTTTGCTTTTCTTCTTTTTGTTTGTTTGCAGTCATTTTTCTATGTAAATCTGTCAGAGTGCAAGATAATTTAAGACCTACCATATGAAGTTTAAGACCATGACTTTGATACAGATGTAGCCATTTCAGCGGATGCTTCCTTACTCTTGCCCACGTGATTTTCTGGATGACTGCTACTGTTATTTTGAAGCAGCGCGACCGTTAAAGGACAACTTCCTTTTTTTCAACCTGGGGTTTATACGCACATTTACTCACCGGTAAAGTTTCTGCATCACTCTGAGTCCTTCGGAAGATATGTTGAGTCGCCCTTCAGCGTACATCTATATAACGGGAGAGACGGGGAAGTCTCTCTATCAGACATTATCTGCAGTAAAACTCCTTCATTTCATCAGTACTTTAAGTAGAATGAAGGAATGAATGAATGAGGACTATTGTCCTGTGAGTTCAGAGTTTCATGGACTGCAGCTTGGTGTCTGGGTCACGAGCTGCTTTCAGCTGTACTGCAGGAACGTGCATCGGGGGTGCACCGGCCTGTGGAGTGCAGAGAAACCTCCACAATAACTAACAGAAAGCTAAATCTGAGCGCACAGGACAGTAGTACTCGTTCGTTTGTTCATTCTACTTAAAGTATTGGTGTAATGAAGGAGTTTTGCTGCAGATCATGTCTTACAGAGAGGCTGCCCCGTCTCTGCCAGTATGTGAATGCACGCCAAAGGCCGACTCAGCGTAATATCTTCTGAAGGACTCAAAGTGATGCAGAAACTTCACCGGTGAGTAAACGCACGTACAAACTGCTGGAAATGAGGTCCAGGTTGGAAAAAGAAAGTTGTTGCTTAACTGGGTATTTTGTGGCCCCCCCAGCGACCCTGCCGGTAAACGGCGCTTACCTGCAGCACTGCCGGCGTGAGGGAGGCGGTGGGCAGCGAGGGGCTGCAGATGTTCATGGGGGAGAAGTCGGAGGTGGTGACGAGCAGGGCGGGGGGGCTGATCTGCAGGATCTTTGGCGGCTTGCGCGTCTTCCCTGAGCTCTGGGTGCAGACCGCCATGCTGCTGCTCACCGCCGCGCCGCTGTCCGGGGTCACCGGGCTGGGCTGGTCTGCAGACAGAACCGCGCCGCCGTCCACCTGCGGGACACAAACGGAGGACGTTGGCTGCGGGACACAAACGGAGGACGTTGGCTGGCGTTCACGTGTAGATGAAACGTGTTTCTGGGCGCGTGCCAACCTTGTCGTGCGTCTGAGCGTCCGTGGACTCCAGCGCCGTGGCGTCGGCGGGCTGAGAGGACGTCAGCTCCATGTCGCTGTCGATCACCAGCTCCTGGGACGACTCGGGCTCCGGGCTGGGGGCCGGGCTGGCGGGGCTCAGGTCTGGCAGGCTGAAGGCCGGCTCCGGCGGCCGGGCGTGCTCGAACGTGTAGACGGCCGGCGGCTGCATAGCGGAGTGCGCGCCCATGCTGTCAGCAGCCTGGAGCGGAGCCTGGAGAGAACCCATGTGGCTGGACATGACGGGCAGCTCCATGGCAACCTGAGGGGGCGGGGCCAGAGCCGGGGGCGGGGCCAGAGCTGGAGGAGGAGCCGGAACCGGAGGCAGAGCCGGCGCCGGCTTGGGAGGGCTGTTGCCGAACTTGATGACCGACGGGAGAGCGGTGGGCGGGGCCAGCTGCGCCGCCGTCTCCGGGGCGACAGCCGCGGCCCGTTTGTCCGCCATCTTCTCTGCTGGATTCTCCATCTTGATGGACTTGAAGAGCTGGCGTCCGTTCTGCAGCGAGTTGAGGTGGAAGGAGGAGTAGAGGCCGGAGTGGATGTAGTCGTTGCGGTTGGACTGCTTGGTGCCGGCGCCCGCGGCCGCCGCACTGCTTCCCGCCTTGCTTCTGTCCGCCGACTCGCCCTCCTGGACCGAGCCGTCTACCCTCTTTGATGCAGGCGCCAGGCCCCCCACGCCGTCCCCGCCCTCCACTCGGCCGCCGACATCTCCTTTCAGGATGTCAGGATAGGACACGAAGCGATACACGAACTTCTGACCGTTCACCTTCTTTATGATGTTCTGGAGGACAGAAGCAGACAGAGAGGACTGAGGACAGACAGGACAGACACAGGACGAGGCAGAAGGTGGTTGGGGGGGCTCCTTCCCGTCTCAGCTCCAACACTGCAGCCAAACACACCGGAGTGGCTCCCCCGATGCCCCCAGGCAGACCTCTAAAACCCACCGGGGTTTTTCAGAGGTATAAAAGCATCATTTCTTCTCTTTACAGACTAAATAATCAAACTGGATCTCTGAGCAAAAGCAAAATCTAGATTTCTCAGAAGATCTTATTTTTGTCCTGCAGCAGGGGTGGAAGCCCACGGCTCCGGAGCCGCATGCAGCTCTTTCGTCCCTCCGATGCAGCCCCCCGGCATTTGGAAAATAAATAATGACTATTTAATTCAAATCTATTTCATTTTGGTTCACTCACTTTAATAATGTGATTCTAAAAGCCTCAGACAAATTTCCCCTTGTGGGACAATAAAATCCAACTAGGGCTGGGCGATATTGCCTTTTAGTAATATCCCAATATTTTTATGGCATGTCACGATACACGATATATATCTTGATATTTCACCTTAGCCTGGAATTAATGCTTTGATGCATAAAATCACACCAGTGAGATGATTCTGTCTACTTTAAACATTACTGTCATACTGCATTAATATGCTGATTTTAAACACAATTTTAAATTCATGCCAAAAGGGTGAAATCATAACTAAACAAATTGATCAAAACCTTATTTATTGAACAGTTAAAGCAGAGCAACAAACATCATGTCCTTTCAAAACAAACAAAGTGCCTACTGCTGTTCTGCCTTTTGGTAAAAGACAGAAATAATTAGTTCATGGTGTAAATAATCAACGTTAAAAAAGGGCGTAAATAAGTTACTAAACATGAAAGCATTTTTTAATAAGTCGCGCTGCTGCCGGTACCCGAGCTCTCTGCTAGAGAAGCTGCTACATGCTGCCGTGCACATGACCAGCACGTAGTACATGTGATTTACACAACTAGGTGCGCTTGTTTTATCTCTCAGTGCAGAGAGACGAAGAGTAAGAATCCCCACCCCCCCCGCAACTTAAAGCAATTGAATACTCAAATATGAAGAATATAAGCATTTTCTATATGCCACAGGGGACTAGCTGCGATATCTCGCCCATATACCGGCCCACCCTGAATCCAACTCAACTATACATTATTTACTTAGTACCATTTTGCAAAGCAGCCAATTAAGTGACAGGTGCAACAAGCAGGTAACTGCAGTAAACCAGTGAGTAACTATCCAGCATGATGTGGTTCACACATCCTTACGCAGCCAGTCAGTGTTAAGCCAGGATCAAACTACACGACTTTTTCCGTCGTTCACGATGGTCTTATGTCAGATTGACAGAAATTGTGTCATAAAATCGGACGGCGTCGCGTTACCCGCGAGTGATCACACTACAAGAATGTCACCAGACAGACAACCGCCTGATCATCGCGTGGTGTCGCAAAAGACGACACGAAACGGGAGGCGGGACAAGCAGCAGTCGATCAGTCACTTGGTTTGGAGCCTCTGAATTGACTGTTTGGATCACTCATGAAATGGAAAGTGGACGGAGACATCAGTTCCCTCCATTATTGTGTCCAACATGACCTGTTTGTGTGTATTCTGCCTGTTCCAGTTGTTCTGTGGAGCAGGTTTTCATTTGTAACTAAACAGGATTAAATCCATGATGCGCACAGAAAGACTCGCTGCTCATCTTTGAAAAAGAGCTTTGAAAGAGAGAAACTGGGCTCTGATCAGCGCCGTTGCTTCCACCAGGTGCATCACGCACCGCGCGCAGGACGCCCGGTGCCAAGCGAAGCCAAAACCATCAGGCTGACCACAGTCTGCTGCCACGAGAGCAAAGTCCAGCCGACACAGTGACGCTGCTTTTAAAAAACTGGCATAAAGTGAAATCAAGTGTGTTGTTCTATACGAACGCATACGGGTGCGTCCTCACGTCATTCACTAAACTCCATCAGTTCAGAGCGCACGCTGGAAACCATGGCAACCACATGAAACCACACACGCATGATAAACTGAGAGCTGCGCAGTGCACAGCAGCATCGCTGTTTATTCTGCATCCAGTAGGTGTGTTCAGAGAGTTAATTAGCTTTGATGATCACGCGTAAAGTGGATAGTTATAGCTGAGTGCACGAGTACGTGCATGACTGTCATATATGCTCATCTCATTGAGCGCAATGTCTGTTATGTTGCGGTGTTTTTATTTAAACAAAGTGATTTTTCTATGATTTTGTCATTGATTTATTTGAGAGCGTCACATTCGTGCACGTTTGGACCTGCTGTAAACTACTGTTGACTATTACTATTACTGATATAACACATATATTGTGTGGTTATGTTTCGAGTTGATAAAGTAATGTTTTATTCAAGAGAGATACACCCTTTTGAATGTTCGTGGAGGTTTAACACTGTTGAACATAAATTTGGCACACCCAGTCTTGCTTTTCTTTTCTTTTTTTTCTGGAGTAAACTGATGCCACAGCTCCATAAATCTCTCTCCCGCCCCACCGGAGCGGGACTGCGTCTCTCCTCCTTTCCTTCACTGTTATTTGTGTACCGGCGTGTTATTTGTGTACCGGCGCTCCTGAGCGTCACTCTGGTAGAGGCGAAAGGCGCACTGTCCTCCTATTGGTCAATATGAAGGGACATGTCGTGGGACGTGTCACACTACACGGACAAAACCAAAAAATTCTGACACGCCAGTCTTTCTGCGTCGTGGTCGTGGAGCGTCGCAGACGCCAAATCGCCAATCGCTGATTGTGTCACATTACACGGAGCGAAGACACGACGTCCTGCGACCCGACAACGCAGAATCGTGCACTACAGTGAGCGACTGTCTGCGACGCCTCCGTCGGGCCAAAATCGGGCTAAATTGGTGTAGTTTGGACCAGGCTTTACTAACTGCACTTCATGCTCACATGCCGCTTCTGTGCAGCATACAGCCCTAACAAATCAGCTATCATGGAATAAACATTAGAAACAGAATTCATTACAAACAAGGTCGCAGAAGTGAGCGTGGACGTGCCGCGCAGCGCCGAGCTTTCCTCCTGCCGTCCTCTTCCAGGAAGCGGCGCTGTTGTGCTTGCATTCTCAGTACCACCGACTATAAAAGGGATGCAACACTGCGCGGTTGCTAAAATTACGGCATTTAACTGAATGATAAACAAGCAAAAGGTTATTTAGCCAGTCTGACCCTGTGATGCGCTGCACTCTGATCACTTCTGCAGCCAGGTAGGTCGGCTATGGAGGAGAAAGTCTGATGAAGACGGAGCGTTCAGTGCTGCGCGGGCAGATTCATTCACTTTCACTGACCACATTATTTTGCGTAGCTTTGTTCATATTTTGTGAAATAGTCCTTTTATTTCTCAGGTAGACCGCTGACTGCACGCGCCATAAAAGATGACGGCATGTTTGGTTTGCTGCTGGTGCATAATTTAAGTTCAGCGGCCTTTTTGCCCCTGCATAAATACAAGGACTCAAAAAGACACTTCCCTGAGAGTGACCTTCAACCCGACGTCTTTTTTTTTTTAAAGAGTTTAAGACATTTTTGCTGCCTGCAGAAATGGAATTTCCTTTTCTTTGCAGTAATTCATTGATTTCATAAATGCAACACATTTAACATAAAGGCAACGGGAAAAAACGTTAAAGTTTTATTTCTTTTTAAATGTCAAAAGTCAGCTGAGGCTCCCAGTTTTCTTTATTATGGGAAACTGGTCCAAATGGCTCTTTGACCGGTGCAGGTTACCGAGCCGTCCGACAGCAACATCTGCTACGATTACGGCACCACGAGCCTCACCTTGTCGTAGTAGTACCGGAGCGCCCGGCTCAGCTTGTCGTAGTTCATGTTGGGCTTGTTCTTGCGGGCCCCCCACAGCCGGGCCACCTCCTCAGCTTTCAGCAGTTTGAACTCGCCTTCCTCGTTGGTCCAGCAGATGAGCTGCTCGTTACTGGAGTCCAGCAGGAGCTGGAGCAGGAACTGCCACAAGGTGACAGAGTTGTCCATGTCTCTCACTGAGGGCCAGACAGAGGAGAGACAGTCAGGCCTGTAAACCACAGCAGCAGTCCCACTCCAACCCACAACCACAGAGCTTATGTTTCATCAGAGACGCGAGCGTCGCCACAGATGCTGCTGTGCTGGAGTAAATGAGGATGAAATACCGGGAACGTTTCACAAAGGATCTCCAGCAAATCAACATGTGAACATTATCTGGTGGAATATAACTCAGTTCATTCAGGACCCCTGAAGCTCAGCTCCACATGCGAGCTTGAATATTCCTCACTGTGCACGAGTAGTCGTGCTTCCATAACTCAATGTTTCTGCAGCTATTACATCTGTGAGCATTATAGATATACAGGGGTTAGACAATGAAACTGAAACACCTGTCATTTTAGTGTGGGAGGTTTCATGGCTAAATTAGACCAGCCTGGTGGCAAATATTCATTAATTGCACATTGCACCAGTAAGAGCAGAGTGTGAAGGTTCAGTTAGCAGGTAAAAAGCACGGTTTTGCTCAAAACATTGCAATGCATACAACATTGTATCAGAGTTCAAAAGAGGACAAATTGTTGGTGCACGTCTTGCTGGCGCATCTGTGACCAAGACAAGTCTTTGTAATGCAGAGCCACGGTATCCAGGGTAATGTCAGCATACCACCAAGAAGGACGAACCACATCCAACAGGATTAACTGTGGATGCAAGAGGAAGCTGTCTGAACGGGATGTTGGGGTGCTAACCCGGATTGTATCCAAAAAACGTAAAACCACAGCTGCCCAAATCACGGCATTCGCTTGGCCCAGGACTTGTGCTAGATGGGCCAAGGACTACTGAACCATTCTGGAGGACCATGTGCATCCAAAGGTTCAAACATTGTATCCTGAAGGCGGTGCAGTGTATCAGGATGACAATGCACAAATACACACAGCAAGACTGATGAAAGATTGGTTTGATGAACATGAAAGTGAAGTTGAACATCTCCCATGGCCTGAAAAGTCACCAGATCTAAATATTATTGAGCCACTTTGGGGAGTTTTGGAGGAGCGAATCAAGAAACGTTTTCCTCCACCAGCATCACGTAGTGACCTGGCCACTATCCTGCAAGAAGTATGGCTTAAAATCCCTCTGACCACTGTTCAGGACTTGTATATGTCATTTCCAAGACGAATTGTCGCTGTATTGGCCGCAAAAGGAGGCCCCACACCATACTAATAAATGATTGTGGTCTGAAACCAAGTGTTTCAGTTTCATTGTCTAACCCGTGTATATATATATTATATTTATATATACACATACATACATATTAGGGATGTAACGATTACCGGTAAAATGATTAACAGTAGCTGCGTTTACATGGACCCAAATAGACCGATTGCTTTTGGTTTAAAAGCTCTTTCGGAATGAAAATGATCCATGTAAACGCCTCTTTCCGAATGAAAAGTGCTGAACCGAATGAATTTTCTTTCAGTTTCATGGGGGTAGAATATTCCTTTCCCCAAACCGAACGGGGATCATTTAAACGCTGAATCGGAAAGTTGTGAGGTTGCGCTCTTACAGCGATGCTTCGACAAGACGTCAACGTGCAATGAGTGACGTTTCCTCACTTTGACGGATGGCTGTGAACGTTATTCCTTGGACAGCAACAGAAAGTTTGTTTTTAACTCAAACTCTGTCTCTACAGCTTTTTCTCTTTGTGCAGCAGGAGCGCCTGAGGATCAGATGCTGGATTCATTTCATTTATTTCATTTATATAGCACGTATAAGTCCTGCAGAAACCACAACAACCGTGATGATCAGTTTGTAGACCTTCGTCTTTAATAAATAACGTGATTTACATCATTCTGCGCATGTCAGACAGGATTATTCTGAATGAATATTGGCGCATGTACACGCCAGATCCGAATGAATTAGTTCCCATGGAAACAGCTGCCCTGAAATCCTCAACCAGAATTATTTCATTCCGAAAGGGAAAAAAGTCTCCATGTAAACGTGCCCAGTGATAAAATTACCAACGATTCATAATACCGTTTCAAAATGTAATTATCGTTAAAACCCTGATTGATTACTGCACTCTGAAAAACTCCCAGTGATGCTGCTGATTGGCTGGAAAAGCAGCTGCAGTCCCAGTTTGTAATGTTTAATTTATGAAAACATGGCAGAATGCAACGAAGGCCCCCATATAGACAGTACTTAGATTTCAGTACATAGATTTTTCCCCCTTTAGAAAGGACAAGGTAGACATTTACACCCATTTTGGATATTTTTAACGATGTTGAGGGGTATTTCTATAATACTGCGATAAAAATGACAACCATGATCGTTTTGGTCACAATAACCGTGATATGAAATTTTCACATCGTACCATCCCTAATATATATATGATATATATGATATATATACACACACACACACACGTATATATATATATATATATATATATATATATATATATATATATTTATTTAGACGAAGGGTCCTCCTCTAAATGAATACATATATTAGGGATGCACAATAACCATTTTTTTTACACCGATAATCGTTAAACTTCAGCTGGTAATAACACACATACATACCCAATTATACCAAATGAAAAATTCCAACTGTATTTTTTTTTTTTTTTTTATATACTGGTAAGGGGTATGGGTATGGGGTAGGTCGTGTCAAAAATAAGATGTTACAGTGGTTTGGAAGTAGTTTGGGGTTTCCCCTCTGAAGCAGCAGCTTTCTTTCCCCAATCACAATATCTCAGTGAGAAAAGCAGGATTTTCAACTTCTGCATGTCCGACCTTAAAACCTCCAACATTATGGGACAGAAGTTATCAGAGTAAGTTGTCATGATATCAGAATGACGTCAAAATTTCCTGTTATCGTGCTGATCATTAACATGCAACCCTAATGGGCTCTATGCACAGCTCCACAACTTCCTGAATTTCAGGTAGCTTCTTTGTTTCCTGTCTCTCTTTACTGGATGAACTAATATATATATATATATATATATATATACATAGATATATATACATATGTACACACGCAGACACTTTTCTGATCATTTGTAGTTTGTTTGTTGTGATAAACGTGTGTTTTGTCTGCAGCAGCGACGCTCCCTTCACACCACTCTACCACATGAGGACAAACGGCTCTAAACAAAGACACTCCCACACTTTCCTTTGGCTACTCTGCTCTTTTCTTTGATATCTGAGCTCATCCTGCTGCAGGCCGGTAACATGAAGGTGGACCTGACAGTAACATGTGGTACACCGTCACTTCGGCCGGTCACATTTCCTCTCAGAACCGTGGAAAATATTCCTGACTGGTCCTCACACATTTTTAGTCACCTGTGAGAATCCAGAAGCAACTGGTGCATTTTTACTTCAGTGAATAAACAAACCTAATCTTCCACAGTGATTATCACCGTTCCTGTCCGCGGCCTCGCCTCGGCTGGTGAAACGCTCCAGCAGCAGGTTTCTGTTCTCACAAGGAAAAGCTCTGAAGCCTCCGAGGCTCCAGGATGAGGTCAGAGTTACTGCGCTGCTTTTCCGTAAACCAATCTTCATTCTGCTTCGTGGTTTTGTTTTCTTGGAATCTCATATCTTCATCTCATACCTTAATGCTACGGGAGCAGAAGCTGGAACTGCTGTACTAGGAAATGTGCTGTCTTACAGGTGCAGCTGACATAACACAATGTTTCATACATATAAACCACGAAGGAAAACCATTAAATTAAATATATTCAGACACAGTTCCATTAGCCTACAACTAGGGATGCACAATATAATCGGCCCCTTATCCGTATCAGCCTATATCGGCCTTAAAACTGAGTGTCAGACATCAGCCACCACACCGATATTTGACCAATATTTAACCGATCAGGCCGTTGTTTCTAAAGTCTAAAAAAACCAAAAAACTTCTTTTCTACAGACTTTAAAACATCTAAAGACAGTTTCTTTTAGGATGCTCTGTGTGAAGTTTATACACCCGCATTTGTTTAAGTAATCAAATATTGGGGTGGGAAAAAAATATCGAGCCACTGAAATATCGTGATGTTTTCATATGCAGATTTCATATTGATATTTGAAAACGCAATATTGATCTATTTTACTAACGAAATCTCGCGAGATTTTGGCCATAACGGATATCGGCCAAAATTGCAATATCATGTGTTAGGGATGCACAATATTGGAATTTTGGCCAATATCTATATATATATGCCGATATTTTAAAACTCATGCGGTCGATACCGATATGGATATTAAAGCTGAAAAAAATAAGCAGTCATTGCAAATAATATTTTGTTATCCATTTCTGACATTTTGAAAAACAGGGGTGGGAAAAAATATCAATACAGTGAAATATCACGGTATTTTCACAGGCCAATATCAAATCAATATTTTAAAACGTGGTATCAATCTATTTTACCTACAAGATCTTGCAAGATTCCATCATCCTATAAATATTTTGTGAATTCTCACGAGATTTTGTAACAGAACGACAAAATATCAAGAGATTTTGTTAGTAAAATAGATTGATACCACGTTTTTAAAGATAAGGATAAAGATACTTTGTTGATCCCCGAGGGGGATATGTTAATGTTAATATAATATCGGCATATGAAAATATCGCAAAATGTTTGTGAATTCTCGCAAGATTTCGTAGCAGATCTTTACAAATCTTTACAAGTTTTAAACTCTGTAAAAAAAAGAAGTTTTTGAAGAAGAAGAAGAGGAAGAAGTTTTTGGTTTTTCTTTTACTTTTGAAACAGCGGCCCGATCGGTTAAATATCGGTGGGGTGGCCGATGTCTGATACTCAGTTTTGAGACCGATACCGAAAGGGGGCAGATTATATCGTGCATCCCTACCTACAGCATCAATTTATTTAGAGATTAGATATCCATTTTATTCTGACGTTTCATTACCTTTTCCGCAAAGAGAATGAGCAGAATAAAGCAATGGCATTCAATTGATTGTCTGTTACCTTTTTGCAGGAAGTATAAAAAAAAAAGTATCTAAGTATCAAAAACAAAATGGTATCTGTATTGAAACAGAAATTTACAATTGTGACAAACCTACTGGATATTCACAAAAATGTAAACTTTTTCTGTAAAAGAGAACTAACCCTAAGAAAAAGTTACGTTCAGCAGGGCACACACTGGCCAATGTCCATGAAAAGGCCTGTAAATATGATCTAAAAATGTAAAGTTGCCATTTTCTTTCATGGCTGTCATCACAGACTTCTGGCCTAACCATCAATATAAAAAAATCAATGAGTTTTAAAATTTTAACCTTTAAATTCCACTTTGCATACGGTGCTCCAACTCCAAAAAACTGAAAATGGAGTTAAAATAAATGTGATTAATGCAAAAAAAACATTTTTTGTGCAGGATTATCAGAGCCCTGGAGTATTTCAAAAAGGTATAAAAATGTTTTTTGATGCATCTTTACTTTTTTGTGTTACAGTGGGTTTTTTTTTTTTTTTTAAGTTACGTTAAGCTTCTTAAGGGCACGGACTGGCCAATTCTGAAATGGCGTTTGATTATAGAAAGGTCATTTTCAATGCAAGTCAATGTGGCACGGATTGGCACGAAGGAGGAAATGAGGAATATTTTAGTTAGAGACCTTAGAAAAAGAGTTACACACCCCATCTTCTAGAATATCATGAGTCAAGCAAAAATACACACCTGGACCAAGTTTATGCTGTTTGCATTAGTAGTAAAAAAGTTACAACATAAAAGGTCACTTGCTGCCCCTTCAGAATGATGTTAGCTATGGGGGCTAGAGATGCACCGGTCCAGTTTAATCCGGTCCAATCCGATGCCGATACCGGGCTGAGCGTACAGGCCAATACTCGATACCGATCCGATCCGACTGTTGAATGACCTGGATACCTTGCCATGTGACAGGCATCAAGCTTGAAATAAACACTTAACCTTGATAGGAAAAAGGGTGACAGATTAACACAGATGAATGTTTTTCATTTCATTTATTAACATTAGGGCTGTGCAATTAATCGAAATTTGATTGTGATTTTTAATCTTTGTGTCAAATGATCTCCAATCTCATATTATCGAGTTAAAACAACTTCTTTACCATTTTTCTTGACACATTTTCTGAAAATTATTCTGAAGTTAAGTTCATTTCAGTGGCTTCCATCCCTGTGATTTGTTGGGTGTCATTAACAAAAATGTTAGATTTGGCATTGCACTAAAGCTTAAAGTTTATTTTGGGATATTTTTTAAAATATAAATAAGCGTATTTATTTTATCCTTCAAATATGGAGAAATTGCAGAACAGCTGGATACATAATTCTTTTAGGAAACATTGTGTTTTTCTACATGTTTTACATTTGTTCATGTTCAAAGTATATGTATGTTAGTCATATGTTTTATACATTGCAAAACAGCTGTAAGGTGCGTTCTTGTTGCCTAATGTGAATTTGAACATTTTGCACAAATCTTCAATGAAGTGTCTTTTGACCGAAAGAGAAATGCTGAATAAAAGCAATGTGTTAATAAAAAATAATGGTTTGAATAATCATAATTTCAATATTAACCAAAACAATTGTGATAATGATTTTTTCCATAATCAGGCAGCCCTAATTAACATATGACAAAGTGTACATTTATTATGATATTAATAAAAACAGAAATAGATGGATCGTAATATTGCGATTCGCGATGCGATTTTTACATTTGATACTTTTAAACGCATAAAACTAAAATTATAAATCCAAGAAGTCGTTACTTTTACAACATAGTCTTGCACAAGTTGACACACATGAGAACAAATAATCTACTTTAAAAACTATTGATGTGGCCAGCATCCTCCTCTGGCTTTTTTCTGATGTTGAACCTGAGAAATATCGAATAAAAACTACACAGTGATTGAGGTTGTTCAATATTACAGTTACAGCTTTGTGAGAATAAATAATGACTTGGAAAAGTGATTATTCCGTTACTTTTTCGTACTCCCATGGGCTTCCGTGTGTGTGCTTGCCTCTGTAACTGAACTTTAAGCCCATTCATGATAAAAGTGAATATTGTATCTCACTAATGAAGGAAATGGAAACTTACTAACAGAATCTTGGACAGTCAGACTGATGGACGTGTGAGAGGAGCTTCAGGTCGACGTGGTTATAACGGCTTCCAGCCGACAAGCAGACACAGTTTTCTCACTTCATAATTCTTCCCGTTTTCTCCAGATTCACCGAACTCTGTCCGTGTTCAGCTGGGCCATATGGACCAAACATCATATCACCATATATTTATTTTAGATGACATTTTACGATAAACGTACCGTGAATGTTTCATTTCATATCAAACAGCTGTTTTTTAGTACTGGAACATGTTTAGCGTAAAGGTATCGCTCCACTGATGGAACTGACAAACACTGGTTACATGTTTGTTAGATTCAAGTAATTAAAGATAGTTAGCAGTTTTTTGGTTTGGTTTTTTTTGTAAAAGTCTTGGAGAGGATCGTCTTCCAGACAGTTTAAATAATCCGGTGACTCCTTTGCAGTCAGTCCAGGTTAGGGCTGGGCGATATATCGATATGAAAAATATATCGATATATTTTCAATTGAGATATGAAATTGGACCATATCGCCCATATCGAGATATGAAGTTCAATGTGTGTTTGTTTTGTTTTTGTATATAAATGCTGACCTTACTAGGGTTTGTTACATTTAATTCTGTGTAATGTTCCTTACTTGTATCTGCCAGTATTATCACATACAGTATTAAACAGTATTTCTGTTTACATTTTATCATTCTTTGAACAGCTGAGCATTATTTCATCCGGTCTGTTTAAATTAAACTACTTTTAATGCCATATTTGGCTCTGACTGTAACAAAATATTTGCTCTCACCTTGCGATAAAAATATTGAGATATATATCGTATATCGATATTCAGCCTAAATATATCGAGATATGACTTTTGGTCCATATCGCCCAGCCCTAGTCCAGGTGCAGCCGGGTCATCACGAAAAATAAAGCAAAACATTTTGCACAATACTGCAATAAAACGACATGAGTAAATGAGGGATGCACGATATAATCGGACCCCTATCGCCATCGGCCTATATTGACCTTCAAACTGAATATCGGACATCGGCCACCCCACCGATATTTAGCCGATATTTAACCGACTAGGCCGCTGTTTCTAAAGTCTGAAAAAAAAAAAAAAACTTTTTCTTCTTCAAAAACTATTTTTACAGACTTTAAAACTTCTAAAGACTAGGGGTGGGAAAAAATATCAATAGACTGAAATATCACGATATTTTCATATGCTGATACCATATTGACATTTAAAAACGCAGTATCAGTCTATTTTACTAACAAAATCTTGCAATAATTCATCGTTCTGCGATCTCTTGAGAATTCACAAAAATTTCGTGATATTTTCACGTGCTATCAAATACCACATTTTTAAATGTCAATCTATTATTCTAACGAAATCTCGTGATATTTCATCATTCTGTTATGAAATCGCGTGAGAATTCATCAAATATTGTGAGATTTTGTGACAAAATTAAGAAATCTTACAAGATTTTGTAAATAAAATAGATTGATACCCTGTTTTTAAATATCAATTTAATACTGGCATATGAAAATATCGCAATATCTTAGTGTATTGATATTTTTTGCCACCCCTATTTTTCAAAGTGTCAGAAACAGATAACAAAACAGCTATTTGCAATGACATCTTAATTTTTCAGCTTTAATATTGGTATCAATATCGGTTATCGGACACATGAGTTTTAAAATATCGGCGTATCAGATATCAGCCAAAATTCATGTATCGTGCATCCCAAGTGTAAATATCATACCTCTCTCATGTAAATATCATATTGCGATATCAGATTCGTATATCGCACAGCCGTACCGGGTATCGGTATCGGATTGGTGCATCTC